>JAGFPH010002584.1:73148-88603 GCA_018207615.1 Philaenus spumarius | reverse complement strand
CATAACTATGCTGAACAATATAAATAACTTTTTAGAGATCAAGTCTTAGATTTAAGTAAGTTAATATACAGTAAAGCGTAAAGTGGAATAACTCAAATATTTTGATGATGAACCTGGGTGAAATAATGTTAGTGTGCATAATGTACCACAACATATTACCAGCAAAATTATTAAAGTAGCTAGTAGACCAGGGAAATTAGACCAAAGTCATCCAGAATAACTAAATATTTTTCTACAGCACCAATTGAAATGCGGTTTTCGGCATTGTGTTCGGAGAAGTCTCAGGAAAAAAGTCTACATATAATACCTTGTCGGCAGACAAAAAGTGTATTTCATTGTCGGGACAAGAAAATTCTGAAGGGACCTACAAGAAAATAAAAAATGTAGAGACATTTTTGTTACGTATAATAAACTATTTTAAATTAAATCACCTAATTTTCTTTTCTACAAAAAATCTATTGAAAGTATTTAAGATCTGTGGAGGTAGACACTTTAAACTGTTCCTCAGCTCAGTCTCAGTAGTAAAAGATTAGTACTTCATAGTTTGACAGTTCCCTCTATTATCCTTGAAAGTAATAGGCTCACCCATGACATCCGTCTCGACAATCCGCCAGCCCGTGTAGACACAGAGTCGACGGTAATGGGAAAAGAGTGGAGTACAGTAGTTATTTTAGTTTAACAGTTTGTGGGTTTAAAGTTAATTTTAAAATCTTTTGTAAAAACCGTTAACGCTAGCTACACAATTACAGTAACAGACATGAGGTAAGTGAAAAATAAATTGTGTTGATAGTCAGTATTAAAGTGAAAAAGTAATTTTATGTTTTTTATAGTTCGCAAATCCTAATCTATATACTCTTCCCCACCATAATCTGACTCGGTCCAATGCTGACAACTAAACATTTTAATTCTATGCTTTGTTTAAAGTGACGGAACTTTATTCGTCCTTCAAAGAAGTCATTTGTGAAGCAGCAAATATATGTTGAAAGTGGTTAATAACACCTGATTTCACACAGACCAACTAGATAAAAACGTTAAAAACATTTTTATGAACTGTGCGAGGACCTAATATTGACTGACGTTATAAGCAAATTCAGAGTGACTGTATTTTGTCCAATGGTTGACAATAGTTTTAAAGGAATGAAAGCACGTTATTAACTTATACAAAATATTTCAGCCTTCTTTCCTGGCCAAATCTACTGTTGAAGAGTTGTGTGGTGAAGCTGACAAATTTGCAAACAGATTTTCTAATAGCACTGTTTAAAGCACAGATTTTATCAGCCAAAAATCTTTTAAATCAAAGTTAACAGATGTAAAAGAAGTTGCAAATCTCCTGCTAATGGACAGTTCCTTAGCTTCAACCTACCCAGATGTTCTTATCTCTTACTTCACAGTATCTGTGACAGTAGCAAAAACTGAAAGAGTATTCTCGAAACTAAAACTTACTAAAAACTTTATGCAAAGCTCTATGACTCAACAACCCTTTAGCAGTTGGCTCTTTTAGCCATTGAGAACAATAAAGCCCAGAAAATTTATTTTAACCGAGTGATTGATACTTTTGCTAGCATCAAGTACTGAAAAAAATCATTATAATAACAAGTTTAGTTGCATCTATTTCATTTGTTAATCATACAGATTTAATTCGGTCTTTGTTGTTTAGTAGTGTATTCATTAACTTACTCACATATTGCTCAGATTTGAAAATAAGTTGATTTGAGAACAATTTACA
The DNA here is from genome assembly GCA_018207615.1 of Philaenus spumarius. Lineage (NCBI taxonomy): Eukaryota > Metazoa > Arthropoda > Insecta > Hemiptera > Aphrophoridae > Philaenus > Philaenus spumarius. Next base: position 86,877 of record JAGFPH010002584.1, on the reverse strand, counting down.
ATTTGTATTTACAATAGTGTTGATAAAGTATTATCCATTATGGTGGTATTTTTAATAAACCTTGAAACTAATAACACTATTCCTTTTCCTTTTATCATTAACTTTCAATGCATAATAAAACACACACATTCACAAAAATGTGCAAGTACATTTGGAACATAAACAAATATAGGGGTTAGGGCCCCCCAATGTATTTTCTGCCTCAGGACTCCTACAGAGCTAATCAGAGTAATTGGAATGTGGCAAATTGGACGTAAGTTATGGCATTTTGACCAACGATAAGAAGAAATTAACAAAAACAAATGTTATACTATGAATGAAACTATGTTAAGCCATACAGAAGCAGAAAGAATGTTATCAGAATGCATCGAGTGGTTTGAGGCACAATAAGAAGCAAACGCAATGCAGATATTTCAATGTAAAACAAGAGCCTCGAAGAAACAAAAGAAAATTACAATCTACATACTTTAAAATTTGAATGCAGTACTGTACATCTAATGAAATTACAATACAAGACAGTACTTTGGTCCTTTACTCTTGTTTAGTTAGTAGCTAAAACAGTCTGGTTTTTGCTACATAAAAGTTGTACTGAATTCTTTACTAGTTTTATAGAGTTTCAATATGCAATTACAATACAAGACTGTACTTTGGTCCTTTACTCTTGTTTAGTTAGTAGCTAAAACAGTCTGGTTTTTGCTACATAAAAGTTGTGCTGAATTCTTTACTAGTTTTATAGAGTTTCAATATGCAATGACTACGACAACATCTATTTTACATACACATACCTAAATGTTAGGCCAACATACAACACACATTCATGTTTGCTTACACTGTCGCTGATCTAAGAAATGATAACATTCCAGATTTACCAACATTGTTTAGATCAGTTGAATTTTCTCGTGATGATTCTGAGCCTCCTGATTTTCGTTTTGCTATTGGGCTGAGAAAAATCCACATACATAGTTAACACGTTAATACCATTCAATCAATACTAAAACAGGCCAATCTAACTTTGTACATAACGTAATTAGTTGTACATAGGTAAGTACAGACTGGGCAACGTCTAAACCAAACTCGGTCCGTCTTGTTTCCTACAAAAAGTAATATTTCATGCAATACGTTATAAAAATAATAACTATGGACAAATAATAACCTACCTACTAACTATAAATAATAACCTACCTAATTTTAAGGTTGGTTTTATTTTGGGGATTTTGGATCAGATTGAAGAGTTTAAGTTCGTTCACTGAGGCTCGTCTCCACGTAGAATGTAAAAAAATCTGAATTGTACAACCAATTGGTAGGGAAGTCAGCTTTAGACCTTCATGGAAAATTTAACTATAATTTCCAGCTCTGGCAGGTAACAGTACTTTCCTAACCCAAATTTCTTAGAATTTCTTGTTTACTAGTTAAAATGCTTTTAATATCAAAAGACATTCTCTGCGATATTTTCTCAGTTTTTATTTAATTTCAATATAATTTTCATTCATTGACTAAATATGAACCAAAATATGCTAAAAAAGGTAAAATATATGAAATAAAAAATGCTTTACTTGCATTTAAATTGTATGAAACATAAAATAATACTTTAAAGAAGGGTGTACAATGTTTGGAAAAAATATGTAAATACATATAAATAGAAATCCTAATAATAGCCTACCTACTAAATTTGATTGGTTGGTTCTGCGGTACTGGTTGAAGAGTTAAAGTTGAAAACACTGTTGACCGTACAGACTGAGCTATGTTTTCGATTGGGATTGGTAAACAGAGGTACAAACAACAGTCAACAAATTTCTTTGATGACATGCCACCCGATGTTGCCGTGTATCCCCTCAACTTGTAGCTTATGTAGCCAATAATAATATCAACATGTTGGCAACATTTTGCTGCCCGGTCTGTACCAACCTTATGATTTCATTTTTTGTACAATTACTTTTATAAAATATAAAAGCTCAAGTTTTTGGCACAGTAAAACATTTTCCTTTTGCTTGAAATAAAATATAGATAGATAGTTCAAACATTTATAAAGACTCAATATATAGCCCAGTTGGTATAGGTTACAACTACCAGTAATTTGCAATACGGCTGATTTTTTTTATAAGTACCTTAAAGTATGTAGATTAACATAAAAAAAGTTTACCAGTCTATCGATTTCCCAAAGTCGAAAAAAAAATCGATTATCATTTTTTTCCGATTATCCTTAATATTTCGAGCTGGGATAAAGATAGAGAAAAATTAAAAATACCACCGTGTAGGGGAGGTATTTTTCAACAAAAAAGGTCATATGTATTTATTTCGTCCGAGGAATGGTTTGTCTGGAAAAAATTCGATAATGCAAGTATGTATTTTGCAGCAGGTGAAATCACTAAAAGGGGACATCTTATTCATATATGAAGCGTTGGATCATTCTAAATTGGTCAAATTTTAATATATCGAATTGAAAATTGACATAGGAGTTAAAATATATATTTTAAACATTTATGCTGAGTCTCAGCTTGTTATCTTGAAAATTACCCGATCTAGAGCCACTTGACTTATCAATGGGTTTCTCGATTTTAGGAGTACCGGACCCACCAATTCATTTTAAACAGCTCCAGTTTAGAAAATTTTCAAAATATCAACCTGAAAGTTTTTTTACAAGTTAAATATATAGATTCAAACAAGATCAAGAAGTATAAACCTTTTTTATTATTTACTTTTCAAAGCACAAGTAACTTAAAAAAGTATACTTTTAGACATTTTTAGATTTTTCATCTAAACACTTGAGTTAATCGGCTGCCGATTAGTCAATTTTTTAAATATAGTTTTTAAAATAAGTATAGCAAAAAACAATTGTGTTTTTAACTTCTGTACCAATTTTTAAATCGATATGTTCAAAAATGTCGAAAATGGAGCCGTTGAATCCAAAGGTATTACAGTTAAAACGAGATAGGTAAAACAGAAGACTATTTTCAAGAGCCTCGTTTTTAAAAATAACATGAAAAAATCGTTCATATTTACTAAAAATATTTATACTGGTGTACTTAACTTGTAAAACAAATTTGATGTTGATATTCCAAAAATTGACGAAACTGGAATAGATTGAAATTAGTTCGTGGGTCTGGTACTCCTAAAATCGATAATCGAAATCGACTCCTAGATCGGGTCATTTTCAAGATAACAAGCTGAGACTCAGCATAAATGTTTAAAATGTATATTTTAACTCCTACGTCAAGTTTCAATTCGATATATTAAAATTCGGCCAATTTAGAACGAGCCAACGCTTCATATATGAATAAGATGTCCCCTTTTAGTGATTTTCCCTGCTGCAAAATACATACTTGCATTATCGAATTTTTTCCAGACAAACCATTCCTCGGACGAAATAAATACATAAGCCCTTTTTTGTTGAAAATTACCTCCCCTACACGGTGGTATTTTTTATTTTTCTCTATCTTTTTCGCAACTCGAAATATTAAGGATAATCGAAAAAAAAATTATAATAAATTTTTTTTCGACTTTGGGAAATCGATAGACTGGTAAACTTTTTTTTATGTTAATCTACATACTTTAATGTATTTATAAAAAAAAAATCAGCCGTATTGTAAATTACTGGAACTTTTGGTCTAAATTTACCCTTACCGACTGGCCTAATATATAAAGTTTACATTTAGAGTTCAGTACCTGAAGATTCAATAAGTCTAATAATCTATTAATATTTCAGTTTTGCATGATATTATAACTAAAATATGCATTTCAAATATTGTAAACATTATCGTATTTATCTAAAAAAATGTAAACTTTCAATATTTAGATAATGTTACATACCTTGGTGAATGTTGATCAACGGAAGACAAGTTCTTGGCTCGTAATTCAGTCAAACCTTTGTGATATTCATTTGAACTAAGAGCATAAGCGATAATAGAACTGAGTTCACTGTCATACACAACGACCGGAACAGACCAGGGTAAAGGCAAACAGTGATGTTCTTGTGGACTCATTGGGCACTAAATCATACATTCAGGTTTATTAAATATGAAAAGATAAAGAAATAGTACAATGATGTTAGAACCATAAAAACATTGCTAATTTATATGTAGCTTATACTAGTACTTTGTCCATTGTCATGTAAAGATTAACCTATTGAAGTTTCTGCTACATCATTTCCCACTATTTAGTGTTATAAATGTAATGGGCCTTGTACATATATTACTTATATAGCATACATCAAAACAAAATAGTATTAGGTTTATTTAGATTAAATTATTTTTCATAAATTAGGTCTTTACACCACGTATTATGCAAGACCATCTGTGTATTATTCACTGTTTATAATATATTGAGTTTTTGTCAGCCATTTTTAATAAGAAATCATGTATCATAATTCATAGATATTTTGGAAGAGTTATGTAAAATAAAAGTAAAAAACTTAACAAAAATAATATTTATTAAAAAGTAATGACATACATACAGTCAAACTTGGACAATTCGAAGTTGAAGGGACCAGGGAAGAAATTTGAACCATCCAAAAATTTGCAGTAGATATGTTCACTCAAAAAGAAGAGGTAATGTACTGTACTGTACTTAAAAGAAATTAACTCCACAATCAAAGATTTAACACAAACATTTTATTTTACAAAATACTGAACATGTACGATATACAGTACAGTAGAGTCTATATAGGAAAATACGGCTATTCTGAACAGATTTCAGAAAAATAGAGAATAAGCTTGATGAAAACGCCTGAAACCAAATTGGAATGAATTTTAAGTGTTGGTATGTCTTGTAATTTGTGACTTGAAACTGCAGTTGCATAGCATAGTAAAGTTAAACTAGTTAGTTAATTAATGCTTGACATTAACTAAATTACAACTGCTCATTAGAAATGTAAACATGTCTTGGCGTCTGTATGTCATCATATCTACACAAATACTAAGTGTTTAAACGTATACAAACAATGTGTCAGAATACCAACCTGTATCGGAGTAAAGTTTTGTGCAGTTGGCAACAGTTGTGAAAGGATCGTCTTAACACTAATCTTATCAGAAGGCTGAGCTTTCACGACAACTCCTGCACCTGAAGATGACAAAATGGTTTATAATAATTTCTAATCATGCAAAGCTAAATTTAAAAATAAAAAATAAACTCAATTCTTCTATGAAAGTGTTTTATGATATTAAGAGTTTATTTTTTATTTTTCGTACATTACTTTAACAAATTTCTCAAAACAAATTTTCATTTTCTTAAATCACTTCAAATCCTTACACAAACAACTGCAGAATACGCACTAGGGCTAGTTCATTTGCTGATTCTTTAAAAGTTCCTCTTACTGAGTAAAGTGAACAAAAAAAGTAATTGCTATAACCGAGCCAGTTTTTAGTAAAACTGCAAACAGAAGTGAACAAAACTAAAAAGCATTAAATTTTAGTGTTTCTGACTGGTCTGTAATTGAAAACTGCTCAAAATAACTTTTTTTCCAACAGTAATGACTAAACTGAGGTGAATAAACATGAGTAATTACTTCAAATTTTAAGTAAAACTGTACGATTTCCAAGGGGCGTAGACAATTACTAATTCATACTTAATTGATAGTAATAACTGTTTTCATGCATGTATATAGTCATACAACTTTCAAGGCTTGACAGAATATTGATGACTACAACATCGTTTTGAAAAACATGTTTACCAGATTCAAATGAAAAAAGGGCAGTGGAATAACAACACAAGAAAACAAATTTTTAGATACCATCCTTGCTGATTCTTGTTATCAAATGGGCAAAGGATATGACTTTTAGTGCACAGGACTTATTAATTCTAATTATTTACCTTCTTCGTTATCGCTATCACTATAAAGCATCTTATTTGTGTTCTCCTCTTGAATGGAAATAGGTTCTTCATAGCTACACACGTACTCCGCACTCTCACTAGATTTCATTACATACGTCTGTTGTTCGGTTTCATTCAAATCTGTAGGACTGAATGAAACTGCTGACTCATCGGTTGGCACTTCGTAATTGATATCCAAATCCATCTTTTCATCGAGTTGTTTTTCCATCAGCTTAGGAGAAAATTCATTAGTTAAATCAGCAATATCTTCAACATCTACTTCAAGAGCTGAATGTAAAGATATTTGGCTAAGTTGGCTTGGGGGCATTTTACCTTCAGATTCTTTTGGAAGACTATCTTCTCCAACAAACTGAGGATCCACAAAGTGGGATGATATCATCTAAGTAATTAATGAGAAATATAAATTAATGGAGTATAACTTCATTGATAGACTGGCAAGCTACAACTACATTACTAGGCTTTTACAATTAAAATTAATTAAATAAATTACAAGTGAAAAAACCGATCAAGGCCAGGGGATTTGAACCCAGTACCTTCAGCTTGCTGTACTAATCTTCTGATACTAAGCTAAACTGAGTCAGATAACATCAACCAATATCTGGTGTGATCAGGATAGCTTGTTGGTCAGAGCATTAGCACACAAAGCTAGAAGCCTTAGGTTCAAATCCTGGTCTTAGTCTAAGTTTTTTTCAGTTAATTTAACACCTTCTAGGGATTGTATAGCATACAATCAACAACTTTAAAAACTATAATTCATTATTTAAATAGTTGTTCCTCCTAAACTGTTTCAACCAAAAATAATGTTAATAAAAGTTAGAAATATGGTTAGTGTCATTTTTAATATTACAAAAAGTAAAGTTAATGTAATAAATAATCATAATAATTATAGATACCTGCCTCATGTCTATAGCATAATTTGATGCAACACGTTTTGCCAATATACTGACGGCATTTTTAGGCTGACATTCTGTACAAACACACTATGCATGTCATTTGTGCTCAACCAGTTCCTCGAGTTAACAAGTAAGATCACAATCTTGTTATTTGATTATTATATGATGACACGTACAAGTTTACTAAATTGTACTATTATAACAGTGTAAATACTTTGGATTTTGAAGTGTTTGTATAGAAAATCAACCTGATGATGCCGTCAGTGCAATAGTGAAACATGATGCAGAAAATGTGAACCATGTTTAATATAAAGCAGTTCGATGGCTAGTAATGCTAATATTTTGACTTTGAGTTATAATGAACCTACCCCTTCAATAATATCAGACAACCCAGCAGAAGAAATGCTTTTACTGTCTGACTGATTCTTTTTATTTTTCTCCTCACGTTTCTTCGTATGTATTGATGCTTCTAGTTCAGCCAATAAGACGTTCCACTTGGCTACAGCTTCTGCGACTTGTCGTTTCAGCATCACTAAGTAGTCTTCTAGTTGCCATAAACTTGATGTTATTGATTCTGAAGAAAATAAATAAGTATTACTAATACTTAATTAAACTCATTTTTATAACAGTTAACATTAATTAATAACTAATTAAGACCCACCAATCTCCAAAATATTAATTTTATTAATATTAAGTTGTGCATAAAAAATAAAAGTAATTAAAAAGGACTAAGCCTAATAGGCCCATTGGGTAGATAGTTATGTCAGCGTACAAGATACAATAGTGCTTTATGTAACATTAAATGAATAATATTCATTAGATCTGCAATGACAAAATGGATACTGCTCCTCAAAAGGTTTGTGCATGATCAGTTCACCTGTACCTGAATTCACATTCGATATTACTATGAAGTGGACTACTGCTGATAGTAAAGTGTAGGCCAGGACCAAAGCAATATTAACATGATAGTTTACATAGGGTTTATACACTGATCGTTTATATCTTGGGACTAATAGTTCACATAATAATAAACACTATCATAGTTTATATATATATATACATTTCACTTCACTGTTCGTCATCATTTGGGGTTTCTTCTTGGCTGGTCTGTACAGGGTTGGCTGACGTATACTTCTTTAGTAGCGAGACATGGTATGGTCCATAGGTTTTATGATCTGCATCGGTAAGAGTATATGTAGACTTTCCTATTTTCTTATGTATCCTTAGGGGTCCTGTGTAAACAGTAAATAATTTGGCCGTTTCTCCATATCCGTGGCTCGACTGTGGGAAAGATTTGACTAACACCATATCGTTTTCTTTAAATGTGGTTATTTTGTGCGTTGAGTTGTATTTTTCGGCTCTTCTAGTTTGCGTCTTTTCAATTCTACCTTTTGTGAGTTCCAACTTTTGCTGCAATGGAATTTCATTTCTGAAAGGATTTTGTACTACTTCTTCCCAAAATCGTTGATCCTTACGACCTAGTTGTAACTCATTAGGGGTGAAACCTGTAGTTTCATGATAAATTTCATTTAAAAAGGTGTTGATGGTGTTGATATATGTAGACCAGTTTCTGTGGTTTTGGGCGCAATATGTGCGAAGGCATCTTTTGATTTCCCTGATAGGGCGTTCCGCCATGTTGGAACAGGGATGATGTACTGGGTTGAGTATGTGTTTAATTTCGTTTTCTTCTAGTTTGTTACTCCAAAGTTTACTTTTAAATTGGGTTCCGTGGTCCGTTAAGATTTGGATGGGTTTTCCGAAAGTGGGTATGTATTGGTTGAACATCCTGTTGGTCACGGCTTGGGATGTAGCTCGCTTGAGGTTATAAAGTTGGACAAATTTTGTGAATGTATCTAAGATGATAAAGATGAATTGTACTCCACTCTGACTTTTGGGAAGCGGTCCTATTATATCTACGGCGACTAGATCTCCTTTTCCATGACATTTCACTCCACTCGTTTCTCCATACAAAGGGTGGTTGTTGTACTTGCATTTTTGGCATATATCACAGCTAGCTAAAGTTGTTCTAATTTTCCTAGACATATCTTTAAATATAAAGTCTTCTTGTAGTGTTTTGAAACATTTTCTCGCACCGCAATGTAGGTAGTAATGGTGGCATTCCCAAATTAGGTCTTCTATGATTTTCCTAGGTACTACTATTAACCAGGTGTCGTGGTGTCTCTGGTATAGGATATTTTCGTACATTCTGAATCTTATTTGTTCGTTTTGATTTTCTTCTTGGGTCATGCTTGCTGTCCGTTCGTAATTTTCTCTGATATAAATGTCGTCCTGTTGTAATGTAGCTAAATTTTTAAGGTCTGTTAATAATTTTGAGTCGTTATGTCGTTCTAAATGGGCTAAAATGATTTCTGAATGTTTGGTGTATTGGTTTGTGTTTTTATCCTCTGATTTCCTTCTACTTAGTAGGTCGGCTAGTGTATTGTCTGTTCCTTTACAGTGTATTATATCGAACTGATAGTCTTGTAGAGCTAATATCCATCGGGTAAGTCTTGCATTTAATAAACGGCAGGTTTTTAAAAAAGTAAGTGCTTTGTGGTCCGTGATGATGGTCAATCTCGAATTCAATACATAATGTCTCACCTTTTGCAAGCAATAAACTACTGCTAATAATTCCTTTTCTGTCGTCGTGTATCTTAGTTCACATTTCTTCAGAGCTTTAGAGATGAAGAGTATAGCCTTCTTGTTGTTATCTTGATCTACTTGGTATAGATGTCCTCCTATGGCGTAATCGGAACTGTCGGTCTGTAGATAATATTGTAAGTTCGGTATTGGGTGGTTTAATATGTTAGTATGTAAGAAAAGTTTCTTAATTTCTTGAAACACCTGTTCATCTTGAGCGGTCCATATAAATTTGATCTTTTTGGATGTTAATCGCATTAGTGGTTGTACGGTTTTTGCGTATTTATCAACAAATTTATTGTAATAATTTATACCTCCTAAAAACCTTTTTAATTCTTTTCTCGATGTGGGTGAGGGAAAATTTTGAAAAGCTGTAATTTTGTTCTGGTCTGGTTCTAATCCTGTTGTTGTTAAATAATAGCCTAAAAATGGAACTCGATCTCGACAGAAAATTGATTTAGATATTTTTATGGTCATATTTGCCATTAATAGTTTTTGAAAAACACTTTCTAAATGTTCTAAGTGGGATTTGAAATCTGGTGAAACTATGCAAATATCATCGATATAAACTAATGAAAATTTTTCAATGAAACGTTCGAACACGCTATCTAGTGCTCGTACTAGTGCTGCTTGCGAGGTGGATAGTCCAAAAGGTGTAACGACGTATTGGTATGTCTTACCTCTGAACTGGAAAGCTGTATATGCTCTTGACATTGGCTCTAGTTCTACCTGCCAATAAGACGAAGTTAAATCCAGGGTAGTAAGCCAATTGGAGTTTGTTGCCTTTGCCAATAATTCATTGATACTTCGGTTGCATTCGTAATCTGGTTCGACTAGGGCATTTATTCGTCTCATATCCAAACATATGCGCAATTCGCCGCTCTTTTTAGTCACAATAATTATGGGATTTACGAAGGGGCTGTTGGATGGTTCAATAATATTTTCTTGGAGCATATTGTTGATTTCCTTTTCCACCTTGTCTTGTAGGTTTAACGGTATCGGGTAGCTCTGAGCTCTATAACTGTCTGGATCCTTTACGTTGATGTGGTGTTGATATAAAGTACATCTTCCGGGCTTTTCTGAAAACACTTTGTCATACTTATATAATAGGTTGGTGATTTCTCCTTTTTGTTCTTCGGTAAGTCGGGTATTATCTTCAAATATACTTTCAAAACTATTTCCGCTTTCGTTTACTTCCTTATTTATGTCTTGTTCTTTTGTGTTATTGTAATAATTAAATCTTTCATACTCATTTCTTTCTTCTCCTTCATTGTCATAGGATATAATCCTACATTCAATCGCTTCAACAATTTCCTCTTCAAACTTCAATTTTAATACTTTATTTTCTTTATCTTTCATGATTATTGTATTTTCGTCGAAGTTTATTTCCATCTTCAAATACCTTATCGTATCCATTCCAATAATACAATCCTTGATTAAATATGGTACTACTATGCACTGTAAATCAAATTTAAAATTAAGTATGCTAGCGTTAAGGAGTAAAATCTTTGAAATCCTTTTTGATTTTTGGTTAAGCGCGGTCGTAATGAAAGTATTGGTAAGTGGCAGTTCTTCGTACTTTCCCAAGTGGTCTTTGTTGATTTGAAACCACGTGTCTGAAATACATGTGATACTACTACCCGTATCCACTAGTGTTTTAGTCAAGATCCCATTTAGTTGCAGTTCTATTTCAGGACAATTATGATTTTTGATTGGTTCTTGATCCGCGTTTTCCTCTTCTGTTAGTAGAAACTCTTTGTCGCAATAAAGGTTTGAAATGTTCAGATTTGATGTCTTATACTTTTCGTTTTGTGTAGCCGTATTCCGATTTTTATTGTTTTCTATTGGCACTGGTATAGGTAGGGAAGTCTCTTCTCTCCTCGCTTCGCCTGTACAGCCCTTTTCTTGTCTAATGGTTTCACCTAGGCCAGTGCGTTGGAGTTTAACTCCTTTTCGCCCGGTCTATCTTGGTCTTCATTTGATTTTGTGGATACAGTTGATGGTCGCGTGGTTGTAGCGATCATCTGGCAAATTTGCTGTTGCTCTCTTGTGGGGTAACTGGTATCCATTCTATTGCTGTGACTCGCCATATGGGGTTGATGTTGCGGTGGTGGGTACTTGAAATTAGTTTGTATGGGGTTTGGTGGTCGGTTATCGTGCCTCTGGCGGTTGTTGTACGTGTTTGGCCTCCGGTAGTCATCGTATTGTGGTCTATGTTGGTACTGGGGTCGGTTTTGTGGATAATTCCTTGAATTCTGATATGGGTGCTCTCTATTGGTCCCGTTCCTATCAGAGGAGTACTGTGGTTTCGGTTGGAATTTCTGTGTGTACTGGTTATTGTTGAAATACTGTCGGTTTGGAGTCTGCGGTGGTGTCACGTTCGGTCTTGATCTCTGGCCGTTGTTGTTCCGCCATCTTATTTCTGCGTTCCGCTCTTCGGTGTCCTCACGCTGTAGTAATGATGCAAAATCCTTGATTGTGGTGATGTTTTGCACCCGCTGCGCGTCTTGGATTCGGGCGTCAAAATGTTCTGTTAAAGTGGTAATAATGTCCTCTTCTGGGGGTTCGGGTGTCATCGATTTCATAGTTAGCACCCGCTCTATGAAATATTCACTGCGTGACAAACTTCCTCCCGGTCTAAACCTTTCTAACTCCAACTTCTGCCTAGTCCCTTTCTGGACGTCACGATTCCAAAATTTGGTTTGAAACTCTTCACGGAATTGGTTAAAATTTTGAATTTCAGGTTTTACTAATTGCCACCATCGAGCAGCACTTCCTTCTAGACTAGCTTCAATTAAATCGAAAAGACAGTCTTGTTCGTCTCCACTCTGGTTCATTTTTCTGGTAGTCAAACGTTCATAATACCTTCCAAGTCGATAGAGGTATTCACTAGGGTTTGCCTGCCTGCCGTTAAATTTCGGTAGTGTTTGGTTGAGTAGGTTGTTATTGTCTATCCCATTACCTCCACATGTGACGTGAATGTTGGGTGGATATGTATTGTGGCTGGTCTTTGGTACCGTAGCTACAATTGCCTCTACTTCTTGTATTATATTTTGTTTATTTTCGCCTATTTTATCTTTGATATAGGATTCTTGTTCGTGTAGTTTCCTTATAAAAGTTTCTTCGCTAACAGTTTGTCCCAATTTATTCTCTAATTCATTTAATTTGTCATTAGTTTTGTTTACTGCTAATTCTACTTCCTCGATTTTGTCGTTAAATTGTGTTTCTATTAAATTTATTTGTGCAGCCAAACAATCTTTAAAATTTTCAATTTCATTCTTAATTTGGTGTAAATTTAGTTCCATCCGGTTTTCATTTTGTTCGAATTTGCTTTCCATATTATTATTAATTATGGTTAAATTTTGTTCCATTTGTTTTACATTTTGTTCGAATTTGCTTTCCATATTTATTTGTAGGCTGTTGATAAGTAGGGTCATTTGGCTAAGTAAATCGGCTGGGGGGTTGATCGTTTGGGTAACTTCGGTACTTGTTTCGTCAACACTTGTATGGCGCGGATCTGTAGGGCTAATTTCGGTTGTGAGGTTAGATGCGGTTGGACGTAACGTCTTCAGGTTTGCCTCCTTGGCTTTTTCTGTTTGTGTTGAGGTAGGCCTAAGATTGTATCTTTCGTTTGCGTCTTGTGGATTATCCATGATTTGTCTTAATTAGGAATATTTTGCAATTTATTGCCTAAGTGGAATTTATGTACTTTTGAGTTTTTTAATTGGTGTTTAAACGTAGGCCTAAGTTAATATATTGTTTGTGAAATGTAAGTAGGCCTAGGTTGGTTAAATTGTAATACCTACTTATTCTAACACATAAGCTATAATTATATTGTCTTATATCTATCGTTAAAATTACTACTTTAAATTCAAATAAAATCTTACAATTACTAAATATTTACAATACTAATACTTGAGTCAATTTATTAATGACAAAGTTTGCTCATGCTAGAACGTTGGGCGCCAATTTATAATGACTTTTATCTTTCTTTTCTTTTCTTAAAGTCCACGTTATGGAGCCAATTTATAATAATTTATTCTCTTAATAATTTCCCACTAGTTGGGCGTCAAAATGTAATAATCCTTATTAAATTTATTCTATCATATTCTACTGGATCTAAATTACAATAAAATAGACAGATACGTTTTCGTAGAGCAACAAGATTAACTTTTTTTTTATTTATCAATTTTCTCAGAAATTTGCATATACAATCATGAATACACAAAGTAATGATTTGTTTATATTAAGTTATATTTAGAATTTATGATCTCGGGGTCAGGCAACTCGTGCAGCATGAGCAATCTTTATTTTACTTATACGCATTAGAGAATGAATTTAACATAATTTATAACAAAATTTCCAATTAA
>JAGFPH010002584.1:0-62860 GCA_018207615.1 Philaenus spumarius | reverse complement strand
TATTTTTAATTTGTAATAAATTACCTGCTTACACGCTTCCTCAGCAACGGTTAAAGTTCTCTAAACAAACACAGCCCATCCTAAACAACTCCTCACTAGTCTTTGTTTTAGCTATTTTCTGAAAGCAACGATGATGTTATTTTTGAGCTATTTATTCCGCAAGGTAATGAAGAAATCATTTAAGGAAAGAGAAAGTAAAAGAAATCAAAACCATGGTACTCTGCCATGGGGTGATGTGAGCATAATGAAGAACAAGGGAATGGAGAATTTGATATTGAATGTCCAGTAACATATTAATATGGTTTGTATTGTGTTCTGAAAAAGTGTTTAGTAATAATTGTTATAATGCTTTTACAATCTCTTGCGACTGATTTACTAATTTTGTAAATTTAGTTTTAAAATGTGAAATTTTTAGAACATATATAATATAATATATTAAGGCCCACCAATGTGCACTGTGGACACCAGCTCCACATGATTATGGCACTGTCATCCGATTGTAATGGAACGTCAATCTCTTTTAAAGAAATATTCACTGCTCCACCATCATGGACAAATCTACGGATATGATTTAACATCGGCGTGTCACAATCCTCAGAAGGACAAATATATGATGTACGGAAACAATAACGTTCAAGAAAAGCACCAAGTGGAATGTCATTACGACCATAAAAATCCATGTGTACCACCCTGCAACACACACAAATTTACACAGTATAACGCACATATAAAGAGACTTTCTTAGCTGTGGATGTAAATAATTCTATAAAACTATATGTCAGTAATTTATGTACAGTGCAATGTATGCAAAAGAGGTTAAACATAGATCATTAAAAACACACAACTGTGGCACCTCGTAGATCATGAAGCTCTGACGCCACCCATTGTTAGATAGAGCTTGAGCTACTACAATTATTATCATGTAATTTGAACTGTAGTATCACACATACTTTGCCAACTATGCGTGATCTCCATTTTTTATGCATTTTACTTGCTAATTTTGAAAAATATATTTGTCAATTTTAAATTTCTAAATTCCTTTTTCGGACTAATTATAAATACGAGTACTTGTAGGTGCAAACTATAGTTCCCAAAATCAATAGTTAAACGAACATAAAAGTTGAAAATCTAAGTTTAATGACACTTGTTTCTTTCCTATACAAGATTATGTTAGAATTAATACTCTTAGAGATATTAAGTTTGACAAACTGTTAGGAAAAAACTGTTTATTTTGTTTCTACAAAATATTTACACATAGTAGTTACCAGTTTTTGTACATCCTTACAAATCCATTTTACGTAGTCCTCCAAACAATTCAGTGCTAACACTTCAACAAGAAAAATATTTAGTTTTTCATTTTAACTTAACAAACTGTTTTTTACTACACACAGACACTTAATATGTGACGTTTAAATACTTAGTTCAAATACTCGTTGTTTACAACAATTAATTTGTTTAAGTTAACAGTGAAATTTCACCAAGACTTCGAGACACATATCTGCTCTCTTTTAAGTGTCAAGTATGTTTCACTTACGAAGATATAATGTTTATCTAAATTACAATCACTTTTAATTAGTTAGTCTGATCTTCCTTTACTTCTACAAGTCAAATATGTTATTGCGCTGTAACTATAAACAACATAGTTTCCCACGATTTATGAATATTAGCCTACGCAATGAATATTTGGTCCACTGTGTTTCTATAATAACTGCTCTTTATTAAATGTACAGTAACTCTTGGCTTATTTTCACTACTTGCCAACAAACATTGACTTTTTTACTATTATTTGTCTGCTTTATACAATTTTGAAAGTAAACATTTTATTGATTATTATTGTTACCTATATTAAATTCTTTTTCAATTTATTTTGTTTAAGTATTATTTACTTTTCTTATTCATGAAATCAAATATATTACAATAACTTTAACAAATACATTTTAAATATTAGAAATGCAGGACTAGATCACAGCACAATGTTGATTGCCAGGAAATGAAAGAGCGCTGTAATCATAGGCCAATAGTATTCACTGTCTAGCTGCAAGAGAACTATAGGAGGACAGAGTCATACTAAATGAATGTGTACTATTTTGGTGTCGCTTGAGCTAATAAATAAATATAAATTAGATATTAATTAAAAAATAATAATTTATTTGAACATTTAGCATCAAGTGTATTAAGAAAATAATAAACGACTTTTCAAGAATATAAATCAACTCTTGTTATCAAGTGAAAAACTACAGCTAACATACAGGGTGACAATTAAGCCGTGAAATGGTTTAATATTTCGTATATAAGGAAAATTTTAAGGTAGATGTGACTGAGGTACCTACTCTATATAAACATACTATTTTATTAAAATTTCAAAAAATGTATCCGCCCTCTTTGATCCGCTATTTTGAATGTAACTTTGTTTTTTTAAATAAGAAGGTGGTCAAGTGATACATCATTTCGATGTAGAAATTCCAGAAAAAACCAACGGTGAAATTTGCACATCCATATCTTTAACCGTTTAAAAATGGCGGCCAAAAAACAACAAAATCGTGTTTTACGATTTTGCCCCATTTTGCTGTACTATTTTTGTTTTAATATTAATCTCGATAGAAATACTTCTGTAATAACAGTACAATTGTATGCATATTCGCGCACCGAAACAGCTGTAACCCGATCTGCAGATTTTAAAATGATGATTACATATGTAAATATACGTTTTACAAAAACGTTTTAAATACAAAAATTAAAGTTTAATTGGTTAGCTTTTCAATGGTGCCGGTTTTATTACGATTGGATGATTTTAAGTGTATTAAATAACGGAATATGCAAATTTATGCAAATTCTCGCTATTGTTCGAGCTTGTTGCGTTCTACGCCCGAGAGAGCGTCCCAAAGTGCAGTCTGCCATTTACAGGGTTAAGCTCAATGTACTCAATAAATGTACTTTTTTCACGAACGTCTTTTTAATTTCTCCTGTTTTTATTTTTTTTTAAATCGGTATTTTTTCTGAACTCTGTTCGGAATAGGCTGATTTTTGGAATAGCGGAACTCTAAATTTGTGTGTTAAATCTTTGATTGTAGAGTTAATTTTTTTTACTGTACACTACTGTATATGTATTTACCTCTTTTTTTTTAATGAACATATGTAATTCAAATTTTTAGATAATTCTAATTTCTTCTCTGGTCCCTTCAACTTCGAATTATCCAAGTTTTACTGTATAACTAAATGGAAATAATAAACCTTGTAACATATGCAATACGTTGAATCCGTATAAAGTATTTTTGGTAAAACAGACATATATGAAAATTTCACTAAAATAGCCTAAATTAAAAGATAAGTCAAATACTAACGATTAGGATAATAAATTGAGATAAACAGGGATAAAAGGAATTACAAAGTAAATTAAAGGCAGATAAAATAAAGTAACAACTATATCTATTTTAATGGATGTCCGGATGTGCAAAAGCAGATGAACTCTAAAAGGATGTGCACATTGCTTGATGGGAGATGGATGTATATATCCAGCAATCGGATTGAGGACTAAAAAGAGAGTAGACGTATTATCGTCACTGATTCACAAAAGCAATCGGATGATTGACTCGGCGTTGAGAGGACATGTAGTAAGGTCCAAGTTGTGCTTTTTTAAGCGTTTTTGTTAGACAAAATTTTGTTTAGTGGTGGTTTGTGGAATAAGTGCGAATGTTTTTGATGCTAAAACCAATGTTGTAAGAATATTGTATCAGTGCTGTAAGAAATGAACAGTGAAGTGCTTAAACAGGACAGTGACCATTTGGATTTGGGCCTCTTCAATAAAAACTTGCAAGTATTAGTATATAGCAAAGTAAATTCAAAAGGTTTGTCTGCACTTATAAAAAAGAAAATTAATAAATTTTTATACAAATTTAATTTGATTACGTTTTAATTTTTTAATTTTATTGAATAATACATCTCAAATTTGATATTTTTGTATATCTAAGAATTAGTAATCAATGTTGTGTAACAATATTTCTTGTTATTTTTGTTTGAACTTGTTGAAATTTTCATAAATATGAAATATTTAAGTGACCAAAATTAACTATAATGTCTGTCTGATGCTCATTTATAGCCACAGTTCACTATTCCAAGTACTTTCAAAGTAATCAAACCTACAAAATTTATAAATTAAGATTAATAAAGTATTGCATAAAAAATACAAGTTGGTGCAGGTTATGGATAACTTCACCTTATATTGGTGCCAAATAATTCATGGATTGAAAAAACCTTGTCACTCTATGATACACAAAATAGACAGTCATAGATTGCGCCAAACACTTATCTGTATCCTGGCATCATAGATGAGTAATGATTATACATCCATGTAGGATCTGGAAGAAGTTGGCATAGATTGACAACCATTGGAATGCAGGTTTGTATACGTTTAGATGCTAAATGTCAAAAGTGAGGTTATAAAGTGTTTTGTTGAATTTGAATAGAGAAATAATTTGGAATAAAAGTAAAGTCATGAATAATAAATGTAATAATAATAATAATAATTGTAAATGATAAATAACTATAATAATTATAAATATAAATAATTAATAAATTCAAGTCCTACATGATTTTTTAACTTTAAACAAATTTTGGTTTTGAACTTTTTTTAACTTTTGGCATCTCATTTTTTACATTTAACAATTTTATTTCTTATTTATGGATCCAACAATTTAAGGTTACAACCTATAGGGCTAGACCTATGTTTGAAAAATAAGAACTGTGTGTGTGTGTGTGTGTGTGCCTATTGACAGTGTTTTCTCTTACTCTGTATTTAGTTTGTATTCAGTTTAGCTGTGAATATTGTTTCTTGCCATCTCAGCTCTAGAATTCTAGCTATGGGAACCTTATTCTTATTTCTAGTTGTATGTTTTCTGTTGTTATATGTGAGTTAGCTTTAGTTTTTTCACTTAACGAGAGTTGATCTGTACTCTCGAAACGTTGTGAATTATTTTCTTTATACACAAATGACGGTAATGTCTGATTTTTTTTTAAATCCATCATTAGAAACTAATTTTAAAACCATGATGGATATTACAAGTTATACACCAACACAACTCTTATATCTTACCAAGGATTAACGCAAAAGGCTGGAGCATTGTGTGAAGCATATGAATAGCTACAGAACAAAACAGCCAGGCGTTGATGCTTGGATGGGTCTAGAGCATCTATTGGTAAACTGACAGTAGATGTAGGTTGTGCTGTGTTTGAAGGTATAGAATCATTACACTTGTCAGGTAACTGAATACGTCCACCCACAGCTCTGAAGTTTGCTAGTAATGTTTGTACATCTCGGCTTTTGCTAGGACTTGTTAACTTTGTTGTTATATAAGCGTGTTTTGGTGCCATCTGTAATATTCAAACAGAATAGATCATAAGCTGTCAGCGGTTTTACAACAAGAAGGGAAAGAAGTACCATTTCATTACTTAAACCTTTTGTAAGACTAATGCTTTTATCATTCAACTTTTCTTTGGTACAATTAACAATATTATCTCGATGACACATGTTCATTTTAAAATATTTAAAATGGTTTTCTTTCAAAAATTCAAATGCCAGTACCAAAGTTATTATTTTACTAGAAAGAAGCTAGCCATAACTAAAGACAAGAAGGCCAAAATTTTACGTTTAATTTTTTCAAAAATTATTTTAGTACCTTGGGCTAAAATTGTTTTAATATATTAACCTTAAATTTGAAGACAATTACAAGTTAGAAAGTTGTCAGCAGTTGTCTGAAGGTTTGGCTGTGAACATCTAAGATGCCTCAAAATAGTCTGGTAAATAGTTTGGTATGTTTAATTATTAGGTACCTATATTTGTGTAAGTTTACATACGTAGATACATTTTATAATTTTGTTTTTGTTTATGTAGAGAAAAGTGGATGTACTGCTTAGTATTCAGCCTTTATACAGTATTCAACAATTTCTTTTCTGCATTCAGATGATAAGATTTATGTGTAGTTAAATTTGTGTTTCGTTTTCCACTCTTCTATTTCTTCTTCTTTTCTTCTATTTCTTTTTTTCTTTATGTTAGCAACGTTCAGTACTTCTAGTGTAACTCTAATGAAAACTCAGTAATTACCTCTGATGAAACCTTATTTCCCCTTTTATTAGTATAATAATTCTGTTTATCTATTTATTCATCTTTACGTGAGGACTTGAAGTTTTCGTGAAAAAACTGTACAAATTAGATTTAACGAAAGGGACAAAGAACATAGTACCAACATTTCACTAAACACTCAGTCTACAGCTGAAAGAGACAATAATTCTAAAAAATTATTACAGGCAAAAATTATTCTCATTATTAAAATTACAGGTACATAATTATATAGAATTATAGTCCATTAAAAGTTTATAAGCCACCCTTGCAGATTTCTTTCACTGAGTTCAGAGCAAGAATCTATATCGCTGTTAAAGAAGTTACGTCATACTTCTGCTGCTGCTGTGTGTTTGACAGACAATCGACTTCAGGTGGGATGTTTGCAAAACCACCAATGTAAATGACATTGAACATAAAAACCAGCTCTATAAGTTGTCTGAACAAAATTGTAAAGTACTGAAAAAACATATAATAAAATAATACATACTGTTGTTCCGTTTATTTTGTTTGGAATATCTTTGTGGAACGTATCAACCGATGCAGTTCTACCAACCGCCGCATGATCTAATTGTGCTGACCAATAAACTTGTTTAGGAAAATATTGTCGCAGTTGGCAATTACGTCCACTTTCTGTTTCCAAGTAAGGCACACTGAACTAAATCAAAACAAACAGAATATCAGATTGTAAAACAAATTACTAATATCAACTCATTAACTAAACTGCCCAAGCAATTTCTCTCAGTGTTAGAGATAGAGTAGAAGTTTGGCATAGGATTAAGTACAGATGTAAATAAAAAAGATTAAATGAAAACTAAAAATACAAAATTTTGAATATAAATTTTATTTACTTAGGACTGATAAAAATTATGTAAAATAAAATTTACAAAAGTCAAGATCTCAACTTATAAAGTCTTTTGTAACTTCTGAAAAAATAGATATGTAAAAAACTAACTAAGTTGCGCATAAGTAAATCCACATAACAACAAACTTGTTAGCAGTAGAGATGGATCTTTCAATCCATCTAATTATCTAAACCCACAAATCTATAGTATTCGAAATGTGAATAATAGTCATCCTCAATTTTCAAATCCAAATTTAATTGCGGAGCTTCAAAATTTCTACATTTTATGAGTATCCGCCAAAATTTTTACTGCTATCGTTGGATGTCTCACAATCTATCATCAAACTAAGTTGATAGGCGTCATTTTCTTTCGCATACTTTTGCTGATGATCGTTTTTGTTCTCAACTTTCAAAGCTGTGTTTTAAATATATGTTTTAATGCTGTTAACTCATAAATTTTACACAAATCCTAGTAGAAAAGTTTTCCCAGGCTTTTATCAGGCTTTTCCCAGTGTGTTTTAAGTTATGTTTGACTCCTGCAAATTGATTTCGAGCATCGTTTTTGTTCTCAGACTTTCACAGTTGTGTTTTAAATATATGTTTTAACGCAGTTAATTCATAAATTCTGCACAAATCCTAGTAGAAAAGTTTTATTTATCAGACTTTCCCCAGTGTATTTTAAGTTACATTTTAAATTCTTTATTTCATAAAAATAGTGCAAATATTCCAGTATTCATTTTTTTTATACAATTGCGCCGTATAGCGCAATCTACCTTCAATTGAAAGTAGATGGCTTGTATTTAGGATTGATAACAGCTTACTTTTTGCCTAAGTAAGCAAAATTTAGATCTATATAAATATTTAAATTTTACCATCACTATTTCACTTAAGGTTAATCTTATGAAATAAAATAAACTATTAGTTTTATTTTAAAGTAATTTTGTATTAAATGCTAAATCCATAGTTAAACAGTACACAGCAACTATACTAACAGCTAGTTTTTCATAACTTTTCATGACTTTTATTACGATTAGAGATTTGAGGTAGTATATTAGATTCAGATTTAATCAAATTTATATTTGATCCAACACTATTTAGCACTATATTGCTTTTATAAATAAATAGAAACTTATTATTATAAGTTACATCACCAATAAATAACAATTGGTGAAAATTTTAATATTTGAATTAAAATTATAATATGGAACATTTATCATGCCAATTTCACACTAGCCCTAGCCATAATTTTCTTGGAATAATTACTGTTTGTACAGTATGTATATCATTCATTTAATATTTGTAGGCCTACTATTCAAAGTATTTGTATCCAGATATCATCTGCTGATCACTAACTGGAATAATGTTTTCCCAAACAAAACACTGTTTTTATCTTAGATGTCTTTACTCTTTCGTATTTTCAAATAGATATAATTTTGAAGGGTGATTTTTGCTTTGATGTAAATGCCTCAGTTTGAGCAACATAAACCAGTTGAATGCCACAATATACCGATGCTGTCTAATTCGGACAATCATATATTGTCCTCTCTCAGCCAGATTTCGGCATATCCCGGACCAGTTTAAAAAAATGTATGCTGAGTATAAAAATGCAAAATACAATACACATTATATTTGTTAGCATCAGCAATTAAATAAAACAAGCATTATGTTCGTAAGCATCAGGAGTAACTAATCAGTGGGACTGTGTTAAGTCAGGGTAAAAAAACGAAGAGTCATCGCCAATACTGCACTTGTACCGTTTTCAATTCAAGTAGTTTTTTGCTACACTTTTGCTTAAGTTCCATCTTCATTGTTATCACTGTGTGAGTTGTATATTGTACAAATTTTGCAATGGTTTCGAAGTGTAAAAATGTACTGATAGTGGAAAGGGAAATGGAACGATTGTATAGAATAGATAAAGGTGAACTATTGAAGAACGTTGCTGCTGATTAGGGACTTTGACCAATTTTCTGATTAGAAGAAAAATGGAACATAAAGAATTTTTGTTTCAAAATGATTTCAAAGAACAGTATAGATAGTAAGTATAAAGCTAAATAACTTAAGAAACACTAGGCGATTAAATATTTATTTGGTTTTGTGGTGAAAGAAACCAATTCAGGCCCTATTATTGTTTTTCCCACATTCTCTGGTTAACCCCGACAGTCTCTGATCCGACTCTACTAATTTAATAATGCAAAAATAAATAATATTTAAATATATAATAAATACATACTTTGAATTTAATTTACGACTTAGAAAAATGTAATAATAATAATATTTTCTCTATTTGTAGTTTTGTCTGAAATTACAGACTATAAAATTTTCTTATATACATTATAAATACACAAACCAAGTTAGATTTATTCCTCGCGCTAGAATTTCTTGACACAAAGGTGCGACAAGAAATTAAAGGTTTATAGAGTAGCATCATTTTAATATACTGTATTTTCAATACTTTTTACGGTATGTAAAAACTAACCTTCAAAAATGGTGAGACAGAAAGAATCGTATCATCCAAAGCTTGACGAAATCTATTTGACTGAGGTACTTCTTCAACAGATAATGATTGACCTGTGGGATGTTCGCTAAACACTTCATCATCGAGATTTAAATACTGATGTAAAGGATCGCTAAAATCACTTATTGATTCGACGTTCATTTTCCTCTCATCGCTTACAGATTTATCTTTGATCGGTAACCGTGTAAAGATTTTACTACTGGATTCATTTAGTTTATCCAAATTACAATCCAACTTGCTGTTACTAGAGCAAAGTATATCATCTAAATTTCTTGGAACTTTAATATTTTCATCTTCAACTTTTGTAGGCTGAAATAGTTGTAATGAAATAGGACTTCCGTTTAACGGCGAAGATGCTGTGACAGGCAGACCAAACTTATCTGTAATACTATCAACACTTCTGCCGTCTTGTAACTTTTTCTTTTTTTCACCGGAAGGTATATCTTCAAAAAAACTGTCCACAGATACAGTAGGTGGGTTTGCAAACTCGTCCATAAGAAATGATCTTTCCAGTCTCCAATTGTACACGGCAAATATCAGCCAACTCGCTACTCGTTTCAGTTTAGCAAGCTCTACAGTAGAAGCCCCTCGTAGCAGCACTGTACAGCCCAAGTGTGGAGATGAACATCCTTCCAGAAACATCAAAGTTTTTGGAACATCTGAAAGAATTGTATTATCATTTACTTGTACTAAATATATACATTATAATGAAATAATAGTTTCTTTGTATAGTGTAATTTGTCAATTTATTGCTTCATTTTATTGTTACCAATTAATTGTATATTTAGAAATAGTTTTGGGTTAGTAGAGAATACAAAAATTTTGAGTTTAATAATCGAATTTATTGAAACCATTTACATTACCTTCAAGCTTATAACTTACATAAAATAAATTTTGGATGTTATTTGTAAATAATAAAAGAAATAGGATTACAAATTTTCCACTAAATCAAAATTATTAAAAAAATTCAAAATATTTAATAAAAACAATGAAGTGTAAGTTTGTTAATCAAAAAGTCATCTACCTTATTGATTTGCATTATTATAATTAACCACAACACCTGATTTACCAAAAATAAACAATGTAGAAATCTAACCTGAAAATATTGTTTATTTACATTTAATCTGTGACTTACACGTCATGTATTAGGTCTGTGACATTTACTCCATGATTCACATTGGCAGGAGCCAACGTTGTCCATCGCTGCGAAATATGTTGACGTCACTGCTTTATTAAGGCCTAGTCTACAATTTATTAAGTTAATTTACTATTTTAATAAAATAATCTCGAGTGTGGGATGTCTGACTGAAGTAGTACTTGATGTTAAGTGAAATTGTGGTAAATAAATTATAGTCAAAGCATTGTAACGGACGATTTAAAACGTTTACTGACACATGGTTTCAGTTGATGCACATGTTACAAAATTGTTAAAAATGATTAAAGAAATACTTAAACCTAATGTCCAAAATATTTTAGAAGGCGCAATTTGACTATATTAAACAATTTTTAAAACGTTTAAACTATAGGCAGATTAATAAGTTATGTTATAAAGAAAATATTGTAGACCCCTATATTGTACAGTTATTCAAAGTCCAAAAAGTCCAAATTTATGTTAATTTCTAAAATTTGTTTATGCTAAATACTTGTGTGATACTATAGTCTGCTGTTCCCAATGTCTCACTTCACTAATTATCAATCCAAAATGTTGTTTTCACTGATACATGTGCCTATTTTTACATCACCTCAATTTTGGCAATCCTTCATTAAAAAACCATTCTTTAACACATCATCGATATATTAACAACAACGCATTCACAAAATCACCTTTTAACAAAATATTGCATGGAAATTCACCGATTTTCATGAGAAAACTGTACAATTGCAATGAACATCTAATCGCCATCTTGGCTACCTCTAGAAGCTAAAAAGAAGGATGTAACACAATGCACCTGTATCCCTTCTACACTGTTGCCAACTTGCTTTTTGTTGCTCTTATAACTCCTTGTCTCTTTATATATCACACATACATTGTCAGTCATATATATATGTCTTTTGTTTAAACTAAGTGAAACATTATTACAATTATTGTTCAAATTAGTCTTATTATCATTTTCTGTATTATTTTTTATCATTTTGACTGTTTATATTTTACTTTTTTATATCACTTCTATTTTTTGTTATATGTATATAATGCACTATATGTAATTTTATATCTGCCTGTACATATATATATTTTAATTTATATCTGTCTTTTTTAAGTAAATGCTTTATTATTTATTATTAAATGATTATTACTATTTACTTTGTTTAAATTCTTTACCTGCCTTACGTCTTATTTTTTATATATATACAATGTTTATTACATCTTCCAACTTTAAATATTTTCTCGTCTACATTGGTCAAATATGTCACAACCTGAATCCCTGCTTTTAAGAAAAACATACAGAACAAGGCAGTTACAACAGTGAGAGTTGTGATTGTTTTACATCATGAAAGTACTTTTAATTAACCCAAATTCATAACTGAAGAGATATAGAAAAACACAATCTTTTTGCATATCTTATAGAATCTGGTACCAAGAAAGAGATAAGGTTTGCCCACTTCATTGAGTTTAAATATTGTTGAGTGGAACTTTTAAATTTAATTAAATTGTTTTTTTACTACATAATGTGGGACGAGTTAGCTACTCTCATTTGAACACTTTAACTGGTTGGAAGATCTTGAACATTTAAGACTGAAAATTCAAAAAAATTTTATTACTTTAAGTACTTTAATTTCTAAAAATACTTACTTTTAATCACTTACTTACTATTTTCCGTGGTGAAAGTTTTTACGTAGAAATATTTGCAAGTGCCTAACTGAGGCCTACGACCGACTTGAGCATCAATGGACTTAAGGATATCGGCCTTAGTCACTCTTGCGACTCTTTCCAACACACTAGGCTTCACATTCAAAGCCAATGTAATGCCTAATTTTAAAAGAGATTCTTGAGCCAAGCGTGAAACATTCTTTTGAACCAGTACAAGATCTGGCTCTAAAGCTGCGATTCTTGCAACCACATGGCGTAGATATTCTTGTTCCTAAAATTTAAGAAAGGAGAATGATAATTGAGTGTACAGTCATTCTTTTTACAGTATTCCGAGTAGCAATAAAAAACTAAGAACTATTATCAAGCTCTAGCTTAGTTTATTAATATATATTCTGTAAGTGTTATAACAATAACAACAGTTTAAAGTACAAACTCTGTTACTTAATTCAGTTTATATATAAAATGATTGCACCTTAAAATATATTCAGGTAAATACTAAACTCTGACCGAGAAACAAAAAATTCTATACATATTTAGGAAGAAGACTTAGGTCTTGTTTATTTAACTTTACAAACAGTTTAGCATGATTCTTATTAACTGTAACTAACTGTTGTTTTTTGGATAATCATGAATTTTGCATATAAGCGTCCATCAGTGTGTAACTGTAGACTATGTCACTAAAATACATCAAACTAATGAACACTAATGGACACTGTTCTATTGTTACATTTTATTTCATAATTTTGAAAGATATAACATTAGATAGGATATTAAACGGGCTATTTTCACTCATATGACCAGCCCTTGCATTACCTTGTATGCAAAGTATTAAATTGTGAAATTAGAAAAAAATACTTTCCACAAACAATCATATAATTAGTAATACACAACATGTATGTAAGAAACAAATAAAATATAGGGGAAAAGGGAGCCCGTAGGCCCTACATCTGGGCAATGATCCTGGCTGTGGTTCCAGTAGCAGCCACTATTTGGCTGCAGTATCTTTTAGGTGTATATATTTTCTTGTTGCCTTAGTATCTGAATTAAATGTGTGCTTAGCCTCCTGTAAGACATGTTTATTTGATTAATACCTAGGTACATCATATATAACGGGACTGATTTTTGTTTGAGTTTCAGAAGGTTCAGACATCCGCGAAAGATCGATTAACAAATAGCCTGGGCTGTTAGGGAGTGGGTAGACATGACCCCAATTTGGTCAGGTCACTTTTTAGTGTTAAAAAATACTGTGGGTGAGCGAGTAGTGCATGTCTCCGTGGAGCAACGGATTATTATTAAGTTTTTAGCTAACGAAATTTTACAGAGGTTTTAGGCCTAGTTCGGAAACATCATGTTGTCTTTGCATGGAAAAACAAGAATTTCTCTGAAGGAAAAGAAAGGGTCAAGAATCAGAGCCATGATCGTGCCCAAGGACAAGTGATACTGAAGGAAACATCAAGGTGGTTCGGTATTTCATAGAGGAATTTCACATAACCCTTAAGCAAATCACCAAAAATTTAACATTAGCTACGGGAGTGCCCAACAGATAGTGACAGTCGACCTCAGGTTTCATAAAATATCCACTAGATTGGTTATGCATTTGTTTTAGCCAGTAAGGTCATGGTGAATGTCTTTTTTTCACCCTACAGTCCCGACTTGTCACTATGCGACTTCAAATTTCTGAGCCCCTCAAAGAAACAATGTGAGATCAACAATTCAACGATGACGACGCGGTGGAAGAGTTTGTGCTCTTTGGCTACATAAACACCATGCTAGTTTCTACAATGAAGGGATGAAAAAGCTAGTAACCCGCTGGATTGACCCTCATTCTAAAATACAATTTTATAAAAAACTAATGAGCCTATGTTTATCAGGAAATTCTAAGTCATCCTACAAAGAAAGTAGTCTGTACATAGGCACAAACACACAAAGTTGTATTTGCTTGTAATGCTAGTATAGAATGTTGCACTTGTTTACGTAATCCACTAATTGGATCTTACTATCCGTAGAGCAAGTGGAATATTTTTCTGTGTTTATATACCTGCATCATAACTGGTTCCAATGACATCAGCCTTCCTTCGATCCTTTGGTATACAATAGCACAACTTAACAACAAGATTCTTGGATTCGTAAGGCGTGTAGGCATTGCTCTGTGTGCGAGGTTCTTGCAACAAACAACTCCTGCTACTATGCAGCTATCGCTTCTGTTTCCACCACTTACTTTCTTTAACTGTACATATCTACAAATATAAAATAAATACATATTGTTACAATTTACAAATTATAACATTAAAATTACAAAAAAATTATAAAAATTAGAAGAAAAAATATGATAAAAATCTTGAATATACCTTTGCTACTATAAATTTACTTTTATTTATTGTGAAATGAATATCAGGAAATCTTATACAAACAGGAAATATATAACAAATCGTTCATTCAACTAAACTTCACCTTTTAATTACTATTCTGTACACTTTTTATTTTGGGAATATGTTCTGGACCTTTTCATGAGTACCTTGAACTAAGTAATGGTATTGAAATGAATCAATCAGACATACAAGATATTGGTGCTTCGATGTTAATTTTTGTATATGTAGCCTATGGTTGCCATTGTATTACTGTTTTCACTTTTTATATATTTTACGTTTATTTACTTTTTACAATATAATTTGCTTCTAAAACTTATAATGTTTATTATTATTTAGTTGAAAATATTGTTTAGATCAGATCTTATGTTATATATCACTATCACCTTTAATGATCAAACCATCACTGTGAATAAAATATATTTGTAATTTTATCTCTTGAATTATAATTTGTATTGTTATATTATTTAAATCAAATGTCATATTATTTTATTCTTACTAGATTCATTTTTATTAACTTTTAAATGTCAATTAAACATTAACTCAATTGTATAACAATTCATAAATATTTATTTAATTTCCTTTTTTTACAAATAATAGCCTTTATTAAGTTTTATTATAATTGGTCTAAAATTGTTTACATTAACTTATATTTAAAATGATCAAGAAATATACAGGGTGTATCAGAGCGGGTGACCGGCTTGTATAGCATTGAAACGAGAATACTTAGACATTTAGTTTAAACTGATAACCCCCTATTTCGACCCCAAGGAATTCAGGGAAAATGTTTTAAACCCTCTAAAATGCCCCAAAAGGGTATTTTTTGGGGGTGGGGGTTGGTTTTTGGGAAATTTTCAAATGTATAGGTATGTAAGGCTTTAAAGTTTTGGGCGACTCTACCATGCTTTAAGGCTTGTAAGTTTTTGTACGGTCACTTTGAAAGTTTTTGGGGGCTCCACCAGATCCTTCTTACGGATCAAATTTTAGCTTGGCATGTGACGTACTCCAAAGAACTGGGTAGAAATAAGTACAGAGACCTTTTCACAAAATTATTAAATATATTCTGAAATTTCTGAAAATAATTCCTACAATGATTATTTTTCACAAAATAGTTAAATACATGTAAATGTGATACAATTAATTTTTACTCAATTTATATTTTCTAAAGTAATAAAGTGAAAGTTTACATTCGTCTAAGGAGGGCGGTGCTAGTAATTTAATTTCCCGCTCTCCTAAATTTTAAATCTGTGTGTCTTAATTTTAATGATTGAATCTTAAATTTCTTCTAATTACTAGTATATAATAAAATCTGATATTACAAAATGTATTATAGTATTTATAGATTTATTTGAACGATATTAAGTTGGTTCGGTGACTGATCTCGATTGCTTATGAGGTGTTTTAGAACCCTCTTTTCAGTTAATCCTAATGAACCAGTCAGATTACAATTATTTATTAATGAATGATTATTTATTTTATTTTTGATTTATCTTAATGTTACTTCTGATATAATACTCTGGATATGATTTCGTTTGTTATTTAATTTTAACCCTCGAGATCTGTCTTAACAATCAAATGAAATTTTATATCTACTTACATAATTTTTGGTTCTCTCCCACTCTCATACACTTGGCACTTTTATTTTTATGATTTTATAAACTCCACTTATTGACCTTTCACTTATCTTAATTTAAAACTGCACTTTCACTATTTGACGATTTTCTGTGTATTAATATGATGATTTTACTTTCTCCCCCTATACTATAGTATATGGAGAAAGTATTGTATTCGTCAAAATTTTCGAGTTTGAGTTTTTGGTGGAAATATCCGTTTTGGGTCCCCCTGAACCTAAAAAAGTGGTTTTCGGAGTGATGTCTGTGTGTGTGTCTGTGTGTCTGTGTGGATGTTATCAGACCTAGAGCCTAAACCAGTCGTCCGATTTTGATGAAATTTGGTATGGAGGTACTAATCCACGGTATCTCCAGGCGTTTTTTTCATTTTTGAGAATTTTTTATTTTTAATGGTAATTTTCCCATAAAATATCGGAAAAATTAACTTTTCTCAAAAACGGCTCTAACGATTTTGATTAAAATTTTACAGTTTATTAGGGACCTAAAGTACTATAAACTGTAAAATTTTAATCAAAATCGTTCGAGCCGTTTTTGAGAAAAGTTGATTTTTCCATTATTTTATGGATTTTTATGGGAAAATGACTGTTAAAAATAAAAAAAAACACAATAAATTGGTAATAGTATTTTTTTATTAAGTTTCTATAATGAGGGAGAAAATATGTGTCAGTTTCCTGATACCGTTTATTTATAGTTAAAATGATTATTTGAATTCTCTGGGTATTTAATGGTTAGATGACTTTTGTTGAAAATATTAGACTAGGGCATTTTAAAAGTTGTGGTCTTGGTGTTACTTTGCCGACAGTTTTTAGATGATAGACCTCGTGTCTTCTCTAAAATTCCCCCACCACACAGTTTCACGCATTTCAATTCTTTTTTGATTGGTCTATTTGAATTTTATATTATTCTGATTGGCTTTTCAGTTTTACAGATTTGGCAGTATTTATCGCGTTGATTCACACAGAATAACGCAAAACAGTGTATTTGTGTCTTAAGTAATTTAAGCTGGTACATCCGTTGTAACTTCCTGTTGAAATAATCTTACTCACAAAGCTAGTCTGGCCTGTTTCTATAAATTCATTTTTTATGAATTTATTTCAATTTTATTTTATAGTATATTATTATAATTATTTTGTTGATGCTGATGATAAAGACATTGGGTATTGGTGTTTCAAGTATTGGTGTTTACTTACCAATACTTACAGGTAGGTCGTGTTGTACCTCATTTTAACGGTCTCGGTACACTGATCATTAAAAGAAAATTCATTTATCTTGCACCGTCAATACAGGGTGGCCCAAAACATCATAAAAACTTTCATAATATCTTTTTACATCTGACATAAAAAATTTTTTTAACAGCTACGATTTTTAAAGTACATTAACAAAGATGTGACCTTTCAAACAATACCTAATTTTGGTAGGTTTTCTCACATTTTTAGTAGGTTTCAAAATTTACAACTTTTAGAAGTTTAAAAAATCAATATCTCAAAATTTTCAAATTGCAAAGTGGGTCATCTTACATATCAAATTGAAGCCCTTATAATTATCAACATTTTTCATGTTTGAATTTTTTTAATTTCTCTATTTGCTTAAAATTTACAGAAAAATATTGTTTTTCTTAGAATTACTGAGTTTTTGTGTACGTTATAAGTAGGCTTAAAAAATAACTGCTCACCGGTTAATTCCCTGGAACAGCTTACAAGTGTTCAAATTGTCATCCATTTTGTTCCATACACAAATCAACCAACACACGTTGGAAAGGAATCAACTGCTAGCAGTACTTCCTCCGTGTTTATCGACGCCACTGCATTTCTTATTCTATCTTGCACCTCTTCTCTTGTAGTAGGTTGATTTCTGTACACAATTTCTTTGAGTCTTCCCCATAAATAGAAGTCCATACATGTTAGATCAGGAGACCTCGGAGGAAAGTTTGTTGGGCCTCCTCTTCCTATCCATCGCCCAGGAAATTGCTGGTCCGAAGTTTGACGAACTGCAATTGCATAGTGTAAGAACCACATAGTATTTCTAATTTCTTGTGGAACTTGTTGTAGCAAATTAGGTAAGATTTCTAACAAAAAATGATTGTACATATTTCCATTCAAATTACCTTCGAAGAAATGAGGCCCAATTATTCTATTACCTATGATTCCACACCAAGTGCTTAGTACCCAATATCTTTGGTTGTCAACCTCCTTCATCCAATGGGGGTTTTCGAATGCCCAATACCGCATATTGTGACGGTTAACCTCTCCATTACTTCGAAAAGTAGCTTCATCACTCCACAACACTTTACGGGAAAAAAAGGGATCTTCTTGGAGCTGTTCTCTGGCCCAAATACAAAAATTTTGTCTGTTCAGGAAGTCGTTTTCATCTAACTCTTGGTGAACTGACATTCGGTATGGGTGTAATTTATTTTCTTTCAAAATTTTCCATACAGACATTGGGCAATTCCGGATTCCACAGACAATCTTTTGACAGAATAATGAGGATTTACCTGCACTGCAGCCAAAACATCAGCAGTCCTCTCATCTCTCACTGGTTTAGCAATTTCTTGGTTTTTGTGTCCAGGGTTAGGCTGCACATGTCCCGTCTCGCGCACACGGTCTGCCAGTCTTCTAAATGCCTGCCTAGACATTGGATGTTGCCTCTCTGGATACCTATTAGCATAAAGCGCAGCAGAAGCCGTAAAGTTTTGGTAACACTCCCCCAAAATCATAAGCATGTCAAAAGCTTCATTATTTGTGTACGCCATGTTGACACTGCACAAAGATACCAATCTCCACTAACACAGAACGATTGTTAAAACAAACTGCCTAAGCAACAGCAAAACCTGCACTGAACCTTTAATAGACTTTGACCGGGTGCAGTAAAGGTAGATTAAACAATGACTCAAGTTTGAACAATACATCAGGAATACTCATGAATGAGCATCTAATTCAATGATCCTTATCTTTTCGTCATCAGTCAAATTCTTCATTCCTTTAAAAGTAGGGGGCGCTTCCATCGCTACTGTGGTATTATTATTAATTTTTTTTCATATTTCTTTGTTACAAATGTTACTACTGTATTATTTTATGTTAGCTTAAATTTTGTTATAATTTAATGTTGACAACTAAAACCCTCTTTTGTTGGATTTTTAAAAGAGAAAAACAATATTTTTCTGTAAATTTTAAGCCATTTTTGGGAATATTTTGTTTCATGGTCTTGACTAAATCTAAAAACAATTAATGAACTTACTGTCGGATGTCCATGTCATCAGTGTCAGTTCTAAGGTCTGGTTTAATAGTGTCTGCAACTTGATGTGCGAGTGGTACGACAATGTCAGCCCACGATTGAGATAAACCTTCTCGATTGAGTACTTGCTTCAGGAAACTTTGAAGATGTAAATTAAATCCAGTACTAAAACAACAGTGTACAAATATTGTAATACTAATAAGCTCAATTTAATTCAAATAATTTGTAGAAGTATAAGTAAAACTAAACTGACTAGCGTTGTAGTGTGTGTACTAAAATAATAATAAAAACATATAGTTTGTTCTCTACACTGTTCTTTCAAAACTGTTACATACTCAATATTGTACTAAACTACCAACTAACCAACAATGGTGAAGATAAATAATTATACACTGGTGAAATGATGTCTCCCAAACTCAGCACTAGCGTAAGCCGCATGCACATCACAAATAATTATATTCAAAGAGTTTCAATGACACAGCATTGGCTGTGCCATTTTGCAATATATGATCTAAGATTCTAAAGAAGTTCAAACATATATCTAAACACCCAGTTCTGGCAGCACATAGATGACAACGGTCTAGTTTCAGCCAATGTACTCAATTTCAGGTAGGTGCTACCAATTAAATTGCCAATAATAAAGAAGGAGCAAAAAATAGTGTCTCATAAAATACAAGCCCAAAACCTTCTCTGGTTACTGAAAACAGCCTTTGAAAATTGCTGAGACTTTGTAGGATTCACAGCCAAATGACCAAAAACTTGAATAAGAGACAGAGCATTATGAACTCATTTCCACTCCTTTTCTTCACCGATCAAACTACTTTGAATTTATCAAGTATTGTTTGACATACTGATGTGAAATATTTTAGTTTGGATACCTTTCACTAAAAACTATCGCACAGTATAATTGTATAATTAAAATACACAAGGCCTGTAAAAAACTTTCTTATTTAGAAAATGTAGTACATTCTTGAAATATGATGTTTTTAAAAATTTTGTTGGATTAAAAGTTATAGTTTACTAAATTTCAAATTTATCAAGTACAGTATTTATCAAGTTACAAAGTTTTCTAAAATATTTTGTATAATTTAAACTGCAGCATTTAGAGCATTTATATGCTATTGGGGCTCCATCGCTGTTAGCTTCGTTCACCAACTGTGGCAGCAACCCATGCGCAATTTTTTCACACAATGCATTTAACTGTCAATAAAATTTTTAAAATATATATACAGTACTTCCTCTATAATCCGGCACTTCACTTCTTCGGCTCTGCCAGTAACCCAGCATTTTTTACAGGCAGTTACCAAGCGGAAGTGACATTTTGGAGCAATGTACAGATGGATCGTTTGTTCTTGTCACTTGGGATATAGCGCGAAAACCTAGTTTTTACTCCCACCATAAATCTCGTGTTTCTGTTTCACCCTTACTCCAGCACTCAGTGATAAAGTAAGTTTTGCAAACATGGTACTAATAGCCTGTGCGTAAACTTCAAGTGCCAAGAACGGTTGATCAGATAGTATTTGCCACTTTGTCCGACTTACACCAGTCTGTTCCATGTTGTGCTTGCATGCTGTATTTCATCAGTGTAGTTTTTTGTGTTTGTAGTGCTGTGAGTTAAAATTGTCTCTACAGTATAAACATAATACATCGCTTGTGGATAAAAACAAGATTTTGAAACAACTGTAAAAAGTTGAAACGTAAAGAATATGGAATTGGCCGTGATATAGTCCACGTCATAAGGAAGAACAGTGACAATAAAGACTTTCTTTCAAAAAAAATTTAAAATTTAAATTTTCTGTCTTTTATATTTATGGAAATTGTGCGGGCAAACACTGAAATCTGGCGAGTTTCCAGATGTTAAAGATAGCCTTTATCTTTGGTTTTTACAAGAACGCAATAGGCACATGCCTATTTCTTGAGACATTCTAAAGAAAAAAGCTAGATTTTCTTCAGAAAATTCACGAATAAATATGACTTTCAGGCCAGTAAGGACTGGTTGGGTAAATTTAAAAGACATTTTGATATACGGCTGTTGAGTACGACAGGTGAAATGATGTTAAGTGATGTTGACACGCTCGAGCCATATATAGAAAAGTTCCAAAGAATTACTGAAGAAATGGCTTTAACTCTTGGCCAAGTTAAAGCCATTTAACTTTTGACCACATAAATCTCCTGGAGGGGATCGGCTCAGACCCATCTGCCTCCAGAAAAATATAGGTACCTTGTGGACTACGCTTTGTAGGCTACACAGGACAAGCATGGCCACAGAGTATATCCCTGAGAATCCTGAGAATGACCAGGGTTGTATTTATT
Organism: Philaenus spumarius; assembly: GCA_018207615.1. Taxonomy (NCBI): domain Eukaryota; kingdom Metazoa; phylum Arthropoda; class Insecta; order Hemiptera; family Aphrophoridae; genus Philaenus; species Philaenus spumarius. The sequence continues at coordinate 41,039 of JAGFPH010002584.1, read as the reverse complement.
CCGAAACCAGGAAAGGTAAGTTACACTGACCCTAAGTTGTTTCGGCCAATAAGTCTAACATCAATCCTGCTGAAGGTATTAGAAAAGATAATACATGAACATATATGTGAGGGGATGCTAGTGGAACGCCCTAAAACAGGAAAATCCTGTGAATCCGCCCTGCAACATTTGGTGAGCAGAATTGAAGGAGCTCTGCAATGTGGGGAGGTAGCATTTGGTGCTTTCCTTGAAATTAAAGGGAACTTCAACAACACCAGAACAGGGTCGATAGTCGATGCTACCGGAGGGCATGGGGCTGAGGATCTGGTGGACCGGGTTCATGCTCTGGGGCAGAATTGTTTGTACAGTCCTCCCTACATGGTGAAACCTTGGAGGTTAGAGTGACCCGAGGATGTCCTCAGAGGGGAGTTTTGTCCCCCCTCCTTTGGAACCTTGTGGTTGATGACCTTCTTAGAGAACTCAACAACACCAGCATGTACTTCCAGAGATATGCTGATGATGTTGTCATATTAGTTGTTCATACCAATTATGCTTGGAATGGAACTTAGGACTGTGGAGAAATGGAGTGAGAGGACAGGACTAGGTGTTAGCCTGAGCAAGGGAGTTGTAATCCCATTCACCAGAAGAAGGAAACTGGAGAGGAAACTCTGGATGCATAACTCAAGGAACCTTGAACATTCTAGAATAACAACATTGGTTGTCAGGGATCAGAAATTGGACACATGAAAACTCAGTACTCCTTCTCAAAACCTTTCCAAGTGGTAATACCAACCCGTGAGGAATGGCTAGAAAGAAGGAGATCCCTCTCTGAGTATGAGCTGGAATGGTATACGGACGGCTCAAAAACAAAGGGAGTACAGGTACATATGTGGAGGCAACTCAAGGCAGGAATGTGTCTTACCCATGGGGAAGCACCCAACAGTATTCCAAACAGAAATTACCGCTCTATTGGAATGTGTCGGAGAAAATTTTAAAATCGGACACATGAACAAAGAAATCTGCATATACATAGACAGCCAGGATGCTTTGAAAGCTCTAAGCTCATACTCAGCTCAAAGCTAGTCTGGGAATGCATCAAGTTCAGTACAGCTGGCAGGACTCAACAGGGTCACACTCTGTTGGGTACCAGGGCATGTGGGAATAGATGGAAATGAATGTGCAGATAGGCTGGCAAATAAGGCATCAGCAACTAAATTCCTATGAACTGTTCTGTGGCATATCCAAGGCATCAGCTATGTAAGTTATCGCTGATTGGGCAATACTAGAACATGGAAGGAGGTGGAAAGTCATCCTAAGCTTGAGGATGAGTAAACTCTCACTTCTTGGTCCATCTAGGAAAATTGCATTTGATACCCTTGAGCACTTGCGATTTAAAGAAGACATGACCACCTTAGGAAACACATGCAGAAAATAGACATCTTTACTGGAGATCCCAAATGCAGGAAATGTGGCCAAATTGCAGAACAACTGATCTATGAGTGTGAGAGGGCTGAACAGGTGAGTTATGAAACCTTTGGAAAACAAACCAAGGGACAAACATCTTCCAGGATAAGATTGTCAAAAGGATCCTTAGGTTCACTGAGCTTATGGACCTGGACAAGTGTAACTAGGGTTTTTTTTTGACATCCTTTATGTGGGAGAGCAATAAGCCCTTGAGGCTAACTTGCATAAGGATTGGACCGCCCACTCAAGACATGATGTGTAATGAGGATGAGAGCGATTTGTTTTGGTGGCTTCTAAAAAAAAAAAAACCTATGCTCACCATGCTGAAGCTAGTGCTTCTGTACAAAAACTAGCAAAGTACAAAGTCACTTGTATGCCTTACTCGAATGCAGCAAGTGATTATGCTTATCTTACCACAATAGATATTGATGGGTAGCAGTGATAGGGAAGCCTAGGACTCCTCTATCCCATAAAAAAATATGGTCATGTTAGTTATTGATAAGAGAAAAACCCTGGAGCATTTAAGAATGTTCAACTTTCAGTTCATTACAAAAACCAAAGCAAAGTGTTGATAACCAAGTCGTTGTTCATCAAATGGTTTGACAAACCGTTTGCACCATCAATAAAACAATTCCTTAAAAAACAAAACTTTCCACAAAAAGCATTGCTTACTTTGGACAACTGCCCCTGTCCAGATGAAGTGGATTTAAACTTAAAAGACAGTTTTATCCGTGTTATGATTCTATCTCCTAACATAACACCTATCTTGCAACCTATGGACTAAAATGTAATCCAAGCAATTCAAATGCAGTACAAAAAGAGAATTTTGTACACAGTTTTATCTAAGGGCGTCAGCGTGAATAAATCATTAAAAGAAATCAACTTGAAAGATGTGGTTTACTCACTTGCAAATGCTTGGGTAAACCTTAATGAAAAAGTGATTGTTCATATGAAAACTTATGGCCTAACAAGGAATTGTTAGAGCAATACAAGCAAAAGAAAACAGGCATCCTTGATATCGATAAAAGTGACTTAAACCAGCAGCGAGACGTGGTTAATAAACAGCTAGTGGATACATCTGATACTGTTTTGACAACAGATGACATCAGCAAGTGGCTACCTGATGACGAAGAGGAAAATAACCAGGTTTTGAAAGATGATGACATTTTAGAGGCTGTGACCACAATAGAAAAGGATGAACAGGAGGGTGAACAAACACCTCATGACCCAGCTATTGATTCCTTTGCTACATACATCTATTACCTGGACGAAGAAAATGGTGACTGCCCAAGTGGCCTTCTAGTATTGAAGCGACTTCAACTACAAGTGTTCAAAATGTCATTTAAAATGAAAAAGCAGAGAAAAATAGAAAATGATTTTATGCTTTTCATTTCAATGGAATAATGTAGACTATTATAGTACTGTACTGTCGGTTTAATTTCTTCTTTATTGTAGTTTTATTTTATGTTAATAATTAAATTGTGTTTGCTAATGTAGTGCATGATACATTATTACATGTATTTAGTGAAGATGGTTGGTGTGCTATGATGTACTTTTTGAAGTAATATTTTTTGTATAGATCATTCATTCGGTTATTTATAACTCTACCTTTTTTTAGATGAGATTTATGTTTAATGAAGAGGTGGGTATACAGTAAAGTGGTTGTATTTATAATTAATTAGGTTGAAAGGATTGTATGGGAAGAACTTAAATTAATAATCACAGCTTTTGCGGAGAAAGGATGGCTGGCTAGTGCAATGTTGTTTTGATTGACTTTGACTATCTGAAAATGTCTCTCTTTAATTAAAGCAGCACAAAAATGGTTATAATTCAAGAACTACTGCACCAATTTCAAAGGTTTTCAAATCCAATTAGAGTTCAAATCATCTAACAACTTTGTAACATTTATAATGTTAATTAAAATCACAACAACTGAAAAAATTAGTACAAAATCACTTACCTAAGTGCATCGTATGCTTGCTTTTCTCCGTTGTCTTCGCGTAATTGATTAGCATACACTTTATGCCAGTTTACTATTCTTGGAGTTTGTATTGTGCCTTCTCTATACGACTGTACAACAACTTCATGAACATGTTTGTCACCTTCATCAGTACGTATTGCAACATTGTTAGTTTTACCTGCCAAGCAATATAAATATAGAAAAGTTAACAAAACTTTCCTATTTTAAACTGTTTTTTTTTTTTCTGTTTCCATAAAATCGTTACTTTAAGTTTTTAATTTAAATATTAAATTTTACACATTATCTACTAATATATCAAGCAAAATAGTTTTCTGTAAGTAATAATGCTTCCTAGCCATTGGTACTATAATGTTAACGAGCCTCCATAAAAAACCCTAATATGAATATTAAATAAAAAAGCCTAGACATAATAGGGAAATTAAATAGATTGAACTCAAAAATAAACAATAAAACACAAACATAAACAGAAAACTAAATAACAGTAATTTATTCCGTTGTAATGTTTTCTGAAATTAATCTGAAAATGGCTAAGCTATTGTTGCTAACTATTGCAGCTGACTATTGGTTCACATAATCATGCTAACCTAGCGCCAACTGCTTAAGAAAGTTGTTATATTAGCTCCGACTGGCTTCAACAATTATATGACTTAGAGGAGCTTGCCAACAAGCATAGGATAAAATGTTAAACTCAAATACCTTTGCCTAAATAAGTTTTATAAATTATTTAATTGTATTAATTGCTTAACATAGTTTGTTTGGCTCCACTTACTGGTAACTGAAGGCTTTGGTTTCTTAGCTACGGGTGCTGGACTCTGCTGGAGAGGTCTGCTAATATGAACAGTACTGTGTTCTAGGTTTAAATCCAAACGGAAAAGGGAAGCTGAAGAAGGTAAGTTTGTTTCTGATGGTGGACACTCGGATTCTGAATCTGAAACATTACTACAATAAGAATAATTTCCTTTTGTCTAGTTTAGAATTTCTAAATTAGTTCAAAAAAACCTTAGCTGTTTAACTAAGGAACCATTATGTTTGTCTGTTTTAGTTTCTGGACAGAATGTTTTACTAGAGCATGACCAGTGGAGTTTGTGATATATGAAATTTCTATGGTTGCATTATAGAAAAAAATTATTTAAATAAATAAATAAGAAACAATAAATAATTAAAAATTTAAGCAGATTAACTAATACAATATGGGTGCTGTACAATAATAATGTACAATCAAAATGTTTTAAAATGTAGACACAAAAATAACTTGTTTAATAGGACAATGTTGAAACTACATAGCCTACTGAATAAACAGTTCATGGCGCGAGTTGTGTTGCCCAGGGAGTTTTACAGGACCTAGTTAAAACAAAAAATTACTTTCGCTCCAAAAATTTACATGACAAACTTGCACATAAGTTAAAAAATATATGTCCAGACCAGTAAGGCAAAAAAAAATCATAAAAAATATACACGCAACATCAACCCCCACCGGTTTGATAGATTGTCACTTCGCTTTACATCATGGAAGGAGTCAGACGGTGTTGCACTAAGTGAAGAAAAATTTATGTTTTTTATGTGCCAAAAATTGGCTGTTAACATTTTAAATTAAATTTTTAAGTTGTATTTTAAGTTAAAATAGTACTAAAAGTAAAAATCATTTTAAACTGTGAAGCCAAATGTTGATGTGAAAAATCATCAAGGTTTAGTGCGATGAAAAGTGAAATAATATGGTAACATCGACAAACAAACACCCAGTATTATAATTATGTTTTTTATAAATAAAATTTATTAGAGTCATTTACTTAGATTGTTCATTATTTTAGACATAAAACGTTTATTTGATGAATTTCATGGTAGTTGAAGCTTTAAATAAGTTTCATTAATCAATCATAATCAGTTGTCTCCCAAAATTTCCTTCATACACCCACAATATTCATATGTACAATATTTGACATGCACTACGAACCCACTGATTTAATTACATTTTAATATTTAAGGTTAGAAATAATTAAATAAATTATGACATCATGTGCGGAATATATAGGTAAATGTTGGTTTGGTTGCAAAACTTCTAAGGGCAGTGGCTAATCTGATGTTTGTGGCCAACCTAGTGAGTTACTTGGATACAGCAGGCGTCATAGATTGGACTTCTTTGTATCTGTGGCGAAGTATTAGCCGATTTTTCATTCAAAGATTTTTATGATCACAGATGTGTTGTTGGTGTGAATTGTAAAGTAACCATAGACTATTCAAAATTCAGCTTCGTCTTTTATTTTTGTATTTCTCTTGTGATCTAGATGATACAAGCTCTAACCCAGATTTTAAAATGCCTTGTTAGTCAGAGTTAATAACTACTTGACCTACACCCGACCTACCTTTGACCCAGAAACTGGCTCTAAGAGAACTTTCTTCATACAGGGAAAGCGAAAATTAAAAACAAGGTTTGCTAACACCATTCAGTATGGTATCTTCTTATCAGCTATCTAAATTCAATTAAACAGAAGTCAGAAATAACAGCATGCATAACTTTCATAACAAAGCTCAAAAACCATTTTTTTTAAGTACTTAATGCCCACAAAACTGAGGACTCTCAACAGCTGTAATATAGTGGTTAATTACTAAGTTAGTTTGTATCTATTTAAGACTACCTTAGTTAACGGTGAGTTGTTACTGATTTCATGAGGGAGCCAAATAGGACAGTCTAGTTGACAGTGATTCATGTTTTGGTAATTCTGAATCCCACTTTAGTAAATGCTAAACACACACTCGGCCTCCATAGTACAGTAGGACTTCGATTTACCGAACCTCGGCTAATTAAGATATTTAAAAAAAATATATTTCCAAATGTCATGCTTCTTCTCCAACCGACCAAGGAGTTTTAGAAAATTTAAAGAGAAACTATAAGCAAAAATGGTTTAAGAACTTAATTTCTAAAATAGATGATGAGAAAGGTGTTGTAAAATGTCTTAAAATTACTACAATAAAATATGTTGTGTGTATGACAGCCTGGGAAAAAGTTAAACCGAGAACAATAGAAAATTTTAAAAAATTTACTAAGAAGGGAAGTTTAAGGGTGAAGAAAACAGCTCTAGTACAACAAGTAACAGTAGTAGAAGGAGACCACTCTAATAATATTAACGATTGGATAACAATCGGGAGATGACTGATGACATGATCGTGGAAGCAATAAACGAAGAAGGAAGCCAGTTTATTGGAGATGAAAATATGCTTTTCGTCAAGCCTGAAAAGATATCTCACTCAGATGGACTGAGAAGGTACTGGTAGAACAACAGCTTCAAATTACTCCAACTGACCTTCTGCTACTGCGTCGTTGGTGTGAAATAGCGGCAACTAATAGAAAGAGTTAACTACAGTACAATATGTGAGCTTTCTTTGATACAATATTAGTTTTATATCACTGTTCCCAGTGTAGTTTTTGTTACATCTACAATCTAAGATTACGTCGTTTTGTTTGTAGGAGTAAGACAATATATTGTAATTTCAAACCTAAACAGTGCCGTCGCGATGGGGGCTATGGGGGGGGGGGGGGGGGGCTAAGAACAAATAATTAGAAAATGGCTAAAAGTTTAGAATTTCTTCATTTCTTGGTCAAAGAATAAAATATCAGGAAAAAACAAAAAAAGAAGGACAACTAAAGACGATTTGGATTTCCCAACTTGTTAAACTCTAAACTAGAAAATTTCCCAATTTAATAAAAGATGCATGGAAGGCATAAGCTAATGTATAATGTATAAATCAAAGGATGAACACAAGTTACACAAGTGGGGAAAATGTGATGTGGCCACAACCCTCCAAGAAGTTCTCCGTCAAGCTACAAAAGTGAAGTCATGCCTCAAACAATGTATTTTGTATTTTCATAATCACGGCTGCTTATGAAGTTGCATCAAATGAGAACGACACAAATGAAAGACTAGATAGTTTAATGCTGTTGAGGTGAGAAAAAAAATTGAGAAGTTGTCAACACAAAAAAAAAATGGGCAAGTTTGAAGAAAATAAAGTTGGGGGTATTACTTTTAAATAAATGGACATGTAAAAGTATATTTGTTATTATTGTAATTCAATAAATGATTCAACCTTACTTAATTCTTTCATTTTATCATAGGCAGTACTAATTTATGATTATAAATGTCATATTCATTATGTTAACAATAGTTGAGTTTGTCATTGTTAGTTATAGTTTTTCATGACAACATTTTTATTACTAAGAATAAGTACAGCACAGGGCTGTGCGTAATATAAGTACTAAAAAACATTATTTTAAATGGGTGTGGATAATATTTCCAAGTTAGGTAAAGTAAACTTTAAAGTTGGGAAATTTGTAGCCCCCAAAAAATATTTCTCGTGACTGCCCTGCACCTAAATTTTGCCTCAACACGTGATGTTATTCTGTTATGATCATCATGCCAAGCACTGTAGACAATATTTTTTTTCAAAAATTTTGTATTATCCGATATTTTAGCTAACCAAGGTTAGGCCAGTCCACAATACATCGACTTAAAGTTAATCGAGGTCCTACTGTATTTATATTGGTTTACATGTTCCGGTGATAACTGTCTATAATTCAACACTTTCATTACCCACCAGTAGTAGTACTATCTTGAGGTGTATCTGGAGGCCATAACTCTTCCTTAGTAAGACTTGACAGAGGAAAACTTTGGGAAGGCGATGGAAGCGTGCATAATCTATACAATGTGTAATCATCACAAAACTCTGCAGATTCTTGGGTAACACTTTCTATTAAATTGGAATCTAAAAGTGTTTGGCTAACTGCAGCTCCATGGGCTCTGAAAAAACAGTTTATACATGAGATTACTAAAATGAACACAGAAGCATGTCCACTATAAATTATAATTCATTGAGTGTAGCCGTGAAGTGCACTATGTAGTGTAGACCTTTGTCCATTTTTTAATTAATATCTTGCAGCATTTTACTGTTAAATTTAATCTGAATCCATCCTAATACTGAAAACAATACCAATAGCTGTATTCATAGAGCAGGAGAAAGTTCATTCGTTAATAGTCCCAAAAATAATCATGATTTATAACACAAACAAAAACTAGTCTAAAAAGCACCATCATGCAATGGATTATAATTTCTATTATGTTAAGGTAGTATTTTAATAAAACTCCGGCAGGTTACAGCAGTATTCAGTAAACTCTTTGTCAAACTACCACAGTCATAATATACATTCAGCATTTTTCACTACTTTCGAAATAATTTATACTATATACAAATTTATTAAATCAAATTTAAAAAAAATTTTTTTTCTCTTTTCACTTTATTACGCTATAACTTTAATGTTCTCTTTTCAAAATGTCCCACTTGTTGGGCGTCAAATTATAATATTAGTAAAACTTCTTTTTTTGTTCAATTTATGATAAAAGTTACTGTTAATTTTAAAACTACTAGTACTTAGCTGAAGAAATAAGTACTAACTCCTTAATGGTTTTTATTTTACAATTTCTTTACTTTTATATTCTTTTTTACAATTTTATATTTGCTTCAGAGCACAATGAATATTTTGTATATATTTTTTTTTATAAAAGACTCTCTATCTCGGGTTAAAGAATCCCTGGCTGTTAAAATAAGCAATCTCAAATTTACCACTTACAACTAACATACATGAAATACTAAACTAATTTATAAAATTCCTAAAACTAAAATATTAAAAGTCCAAAGTGTGTGAAAAGTTCGATCTAGATTTAAAAAGTTTATAAAGTTTATATCGATTTTGCAGTTTTAATTTGGATGCAGTGTTTTTGAAAATGGATATATTTTTGGTCACGTATTACCTTCAATATCGCCTCTTGCTTATAAACTGTTTTCCTTGAAATTTACTAAAGGTATTGTTTTACGTTCCCACTTCCCTGGGACTTATAATTCGTTTCTTCCTCCAAGTTATTTGTACTATTTACTTTCTTGTACTTTACTACTCTTGGGAATATAAATTTTTAAATACTTTTGAAATACATCTGCACTGGATCAAAACTAAAATCAGAGTGCTTATTTCGCCGAATATATTTTGTAACTCCCTCATTAACAATTGAAAACTGCCTTCGATTTTCATTTGCGCTATTTAGCCAAACATGGCATGTCGTGGTTGTAATAGTATTTTTTAAAACATACTTGGTCGTATTTATTTTAATGCAACTGTTTATTTTCACTTTCCTAATTGTATATATCCACCTTTTTAAATGTTAATATTGTTTTATTCACTTAAAATATCCAATTCGTTTATTTTATATAAACATACACTTCTGTATTTTCACAGTTGATAATTTCCACACAGCTGTTCCGCTGCTTGGCTGCGATTACCGAAAAGAAATATCAACCCGTTAGCATTGCTAACCTGTCTTGTTCACATTATATTTCCACACATTTCTTTTGAAATCCCTAACACTTTGGTTAAACTAATAACTAATTTACAATGATTTTACTTAATTTCTAATATTTCTTATGCTAAAACATAAAATGAATTTACATCGTTAAGAACTGTGAAAATGTTCTTACTTGTCAACATAGGCTATGATAAATTTTACTCAGTTTGTTTAATATTTTGGAAAAGGTAAGTTTACTTTTAACTTAGATGTTATTGTTTATGAATTTTAGTGTTTATTTTAATTATTTAATAGGCCGAACTCCCGAAGTTGTTTGAATTTATTTATTTAGGTTATCTTGTATAAAAACAAAATTTTGAGGTTAATATGTGAAACTTACTATCCACAGTTCTTTTAATTTTCCAGCCAGACTTCTTTACCCTTGATTTTATATTTTCAATTCATTCTAACCCTCTCAGTTGCTTTAAAATGTTACAACGCTATTATTTTATATAAATTTCGTTACATCCAGATTCTTACTACAATAGTTATTTAGCAAGTACTGATGATCCCAAAAGTGATCATCATGCGCCATAAGCATTGATCTTCTGTTTCTATGAAATATCCTGGTCATTGGCCAAAAAATTCAGACAAGAAAATGAGAAGCAAAATGAACACTACAACAAGTACACTATGATCAAATGCACTAAGTGCAATGTAACCTATGTTTAAACTACAATAATAACTGTGTTTTCAAGTTTCATGAATGACTAATCAAAAGTTTTGTCAACATACATTTTTATACAAAGTTAATTAAATTTCTCTTCTCTAATGATTTTCTAGAATCAAATTCGTTTAAATTTTGAAAACCAAGTGGAATTGATTACTAATGGCTACATGTCTAAGTCAAACTACACTTTCTCCTGCATCTGAGTATATTGTGTTTAACTTGATGCTACAGGTTTTTTGTAACTCATTTCCCTGATTTCTTTCCGAACTTCCCTGACTTTCACAAGATATATTTTGAAATTATTTTACAACACTTGCATTAAATTTTAGTAACATTAATTCTAATGCATTTCTTTTGGCATCCTGCTGCTCTACATCTGCTCTTTACCTCACCATCCACAGAAGGCAAAGTAAGCAGGTGTATTTTAGTACATCTACTTGGCCCTACAAGAAATTCAGTCACAATTGATTGGTTTGGAAAGGATTTAAACGACTTTTTACTGCCCACAGACTACTTATACGCAACATGATACATAACAAATTTGTATCTTTATTTTTTGCTTACTTATGTAAATGGAAAAGAAATAAATGATTTTGTTGGCATATACCTAATAGAAACTCTGTTCTGCAGCATGAGCCAGTCGACCAGTTCACTGCCAGTAAAACAGTTTGGGTACGATTGTAGCTTATGTTTATGTGTGCCAATAGTAATGCCTCTGTTCGGATGTACCAGTTCTTCATGGAGAGATCTTAAAGCTTGGTTGGAACCATTGTTTTCATCCAGACCACTCAACGTACCTCCGCCAAAATTCCTTGAAAACATAAAATAATCACAGTAAAAGTCTACAAATTAAAATAATTGTTTTTACCTGAAGTTTCTACAGTGATCAATGATCAGGTACGAAAATTATGAAAAGCTAAATATATTAAATATATTGAGTAATAAAAACTAATAAGTAAAAAAAATTATTTTTAAGTCCACAGAACATGTTTATGACTGCTGAAACCAGTCGGAGAAAGTAATGAAACAGCTCATACAGACAGCTCAATGGAATTGGATGATAATAAATCAGGCATGGAATCTTCAAAAAAAAGGGGTGAAAACTAATGTGTATCGACAAACGCTGTATCTAATAATATGGATACTGAATTAATTCCCATTAATCAAGTGTTTTTAAGGTGGGGAAATGGAAATTTGCAACCTTACTCACTCAAACTAAGTCATGTGAATATTACTTCCATATAAATCCTGCTGTCTCACTTCAGCAAAACAAACATTATATTCCAGGGGATGCCACTTGGGACAGGCGAAAATGAATGATCTGATGGTTTAACAAAAGAAGCGGCTTTCAGACTCATTCGACCTCCAAATATTCATTAAATGAATACAAAATGGAAGCTTCCAGCAGCCTACAAACTGAATGGCATACAAAGTTGGAAAACTGGAAAAATTGGCATACAGTTGTCTCAAATTCAGCCTTAAACCATAGGTTCAGCACTTTAACGAAACGTAGCTATAGCTACAGCAATTTCAGAGAGGGCTATATTGGTTTTTGGATTGTATCTTCAATTATTTTATCTAATGGACCAGCATATATGTTACAGCAACTTGGAGAAGGCAGAGATTCCGGAGCACATCTTGCTAGAATATTCTACTCTAAATCCAACAAAAGAACACTAAACCTTCAAGTGTTATGTGTATTACTTCTCAGTGTTCAGCGATTTAAGGTGGAGCGCTTAAATATATATTCAAAAAAATAAACAAGATACCAAGGTTTAGCACTAAGAAAGCAAATTAACAGATTGTGACCAGGCACTTGAAATACAGAGAAGGACTTTGACCTCGGCTAACCGAGCTCTGGTTTAACTGAGATACAGTATTAAAAAAATGTTACCTCATCAATTCTAAACATACTCGCTACGGTAAACTTCCGTTGTTAATAATAGGACGTTACAATTTGCAGCAGGGTAATCGCAGTAGAAGGAATCAACTCTAATTATATTAATAATAGATAAATGCTGAAGACAATCTAGAGGTGACTGATGACATGATCATGGAAGCAATAAATGAAGAAGCAAGCCAGCTTAGTAGAGATGAAAATGACATCGAGCCTGAAAAAATATCTCACTCAGATGTACTTTAAGGGATTGAGAAGGCGCTAAGTTACATAGAACAACTGACCTTCGCTACTGCATGGTTGGCGTGTAATAGTGGCAACTAATAGAAAGAGCGTCATCAAACAGGAGAATTTGAAGTACTACTTTTCACGCCAATCTTAACTGCAGAACAAAACATGAGTTTTCTTTGATATAATATTGCTTTGTATTACTGTGTAGTTTTTGCTAATCTATAAGATTAAGTAATTTTGTATAGTTTATCTGTACTTCTTTGTACAGTACTTTATTTAAGTCATTATAAAGTAATTTCCCACTTTGTACTGTACATTTTTTCACATCAGTTATCCCTAAACAAGTGTTAGGCAGTTACGAAAAGCAAGCCAAATACGGTAAAGCAATTTTTGATTTGAGTTTTTGGCTAGCCGAGGATAAACCGGATGACATATCTCGGTTAATTGAGGTCCTACTGTACAAAGAAAATGTGGAAGGAAAGATGTGTATTGCCAAATGTTTGTTCCAAGATGTCAAGCAGAGTCTTTATTTATATCCTATGTCCTAACAGGAGTAGTAAGATTACAGAACACTTACTTTTGTTCTCTTATCTTCAGGGTTAATTTTGTACTGTTGCCCTTTTAACTCTGGTGATGGTAAGGGTTCTGTACTATTGGGAAATTGGTTTTACTAGATTATGGTTGTTTGGACCTTGTTTACTTCTTACCTTCCCTGAACAAATTTTTCTTCTTGATAGCCAACAGATGGTTTTCTTTTTACAGGTTCTTCACGTTCACCACTGGATGAAGAATAATTTGATATACTTGTACTTTGACTGGATGCCAGAGATGAAGCGTTAACAGCAGTTGAACTTCCAGAACTGTTTCCAAATTTGGTTTGTAAGTCCTCCTGAAGGGCTCGTAGGTCAGCTGTCATGTCTGCCGCCATATCAGCTGATTGAAGATATGATAATACCACTTTTCCACAGTAAGTACAAACCCGAAGGCTATCTGTACAAATAAAAACAGTACATCTATTTTCAGCATATATAATGACATTTAATCAACCTTTTGCATTATAAAAACTATGTATAAGTACTTTATAACTTTTGTTGCACCACTCAATACAATAGTGAATACATAGCAAGGAAATAATCAGATACTGGCTCTTTACTGGCTTTTAGTGTGTTTGGATGTGGTTCTTTCAAATTCAATGCGTTTGAAGTCTGTGTATGAATTATTTCACTTACTAGACGTTTGTTGTAGTTATACCGAGTGTCCCAATTTGTGACAAAACAAACATAGCGTCCCAATAAACACAAAACAATTTGGTAGTTGTGTTCAATCAGTTTAAGTGTGATATCTAACCTCGAAACAATGAATTTTTCAATTTAACATAAAGTTAAATGTTGTTCTTGGACTATTGCTTTTGAAAATGAATATGAAGCAGTAAGATGTTTTTAATGAACCTACCCAAGAGTGGCTCCTCCGTCCATTAAATCAGTCACCAGGGCTTGAAATCAAAGGCTGCCATAACCAAAGATGGTGTTTTATTGTATGACATGTCTAGGATAGATAGGATCAATGACTGTAGTTGTATTGATATACATCAATATCAGCAGATAGCAATATAGTTCCTCAACTTACTCAGCCGGAGATGAGGAACTCTTTTCTTTGTTTTTGTTTTTTTATTGCTATCAGTCCATAATTATTAATGGGAACCAGTTTGAATAAAGATAAAATTTGGATCATTTGGAAATGTTTTACACATTTTTATGTTATCTGCAAATCAACAATTTTAAATGGTTATGCAAATAGAATCATTTTAATGAAGGGTACCATTATTTTGTCCTCCTGCCATTTTGTTTTAATTGACCATACAAAAATTAACATCGAGGGTACTTTTTTTACATATCTGTAAAGTATCTTTTACATCTTATTGAGAGTTTGTAATTTCCACTACGGTTTTAAATTGGTCTACCACTAAGGATATTGCTTAAGTGGTTGGAGGTGGGGTAAGCAGAAAGAAATAACAGTATCCTAAAAAAATACACTAAGAAATAATAGAACATTACCTAAAAAACCAATACAAGAATTTACCCGACTTACACTAAATATACCTCACCCAAAATGACTACACTTTCAATAATAAAATCTACATTTCTATATGAAGGGCTAGTAATGGGATTGCCTCTTGTCAACAGGGCCGGATTTAGCATTTTGGCACCCCTAGGCCCAATAATTTGTTCCGCCCCCTAGTCTGGTTAAAGTTACTTTCCCAAAAACCTTTATTAGAAAATTATATCAGGCCTATATGTTAGTTGCTTAGACGCCACTCCACGATGCAATTTTATCATTGCAAGTTTTTGAGTATTTTACTTGGTTCTGGGCTTAACTTTTGTACCAAGAACCAAGTAAAATATTACACTTTTAGTAATTTTATGTATTAAATAGTGAGCTCACGTTTGTGGGACTGAAACAAAACGATCCAACCCGCAGAGCATTCCCGCAACAAAGCATGGCCATTGCTATGTTAATAACTTATATTTTGTTCAATTTACAGGGTGTCTACCAAAAGTGATTTTTGAAATTCCTGGTTATTTCCAGGTTTTTTCCAGGTTTCTCAATGATTTTCCTGGTTATCCTTATATGCATATTACACGCCATTCGGTGCTCAACTAATATTAAATATTAATATATTTAATATTAAAGTGGTCAACTGAGAGTAAGTAAAATAAGTACTCTCATCTCATCAAATTTCAACAAAATAACAAATTCCTCAACCAAAACTTGTTTCATGAAAGTTAGAAAAGACAAGGATCATAAGGTTTGGATTCACATGTTTCTATTAAAATATATTATTTTTAAGATAAGTGAATAATTTTATGACATGCCTATGTATACTTCTTGAAAACTCTTGCACTGTGCATTTTATTTCAGATTGATAATTCTAACTTTTTTTGTTTTCCTAAACAAGTTTGTACTGACCTTCATTACTTGATGGTTGTTAAATAGACTAGGGATTACTATTAGAGAACTGAAATTTATCAAAAATCTTTTAACCCATCACCAAAATGGTGATTGCCTCCTAATTCATATAACTGTTGAAATTAAATCACCAATACACTTTATATTATTATTTTTACAATAATACAAGTTAATCAAATAACAATATAAAGTGCATTGGTGATTAAATTTCAATAAAAAATATAAAATTTCTAAAAACAAGCTACAAAATTTTAATCAAGTATGGGAATTGTGGAATAAATATGAAAACACAACTTGTAATAAAATATTTTACTAAATTACCAAGCCTTTGTAAAAATCAAAATAAAAGCATCAAATATAATAAAATAACACAAATAAAGAGTAATTCACCAACCTTAACACATATTTAGTAAAAATATAAAATTTGTTTGCTAAACACTACTTGTGCAAGCCAAAAATATCCAGGCTGCATACGATTATTTTTATAATTGGATAAAAATAAAGCTGTTTAGTATATGACAACAGCGTATGTCCGCAAAAAATCAATGAACGAATACAATTTGTGAAAATTGTATGAACTACCATTGTTGAAATATTATTTAATATAGTGACAAAATGTCCGCAAAAGAATACGACGTCCGAATATTATTAGCGCTAATTTTATAAAACGTCGGCATTAAAACGCAATTTAATATAAAACAGCGTATGTCCACGAAAAATATATGCCCTAATACAACTTGTGAAAATTGTATGAACTACCATTGTCGAAATATCATTTAAAATATAGTGACAAAATGTCCCCAAAAGAATACGACGTCCGAATATTACTAGCGCTAATTTTATAAAACGTGTGCATTAAAACGCAATTTGTATACAACAGCGTATGTCCGCGAAAAATCGATGCCCGAATACAATTAATTTGTGAAAATTGTATGAACTACCATTTTTGAAATATTATTTAAAATACAATGACAAAATGTCCGCAAAAGAATACGACGCCCGAATATTATTAATGCTAATTTTTTAAATCGTCAGCATTAAAACGCAATTTAATATACAACAGCGTATGTCCGCGAAAAAATCGATGCCTGAATACAATTTATGAAAATTGTATGAACTACCATTGTTGAAATATTCTTTAAAATACAATGGCAAATGTCCGCAAAAGAATACGACGTCTGAATATTATTAGCGCTAATTTTATAAAACGCAATACACAACAGCGTACATTCGCGAAAACCCCTACTTCTGAGAGCAATAATTAGTTCTTGTTTCTATAAAATACCGGCGTTAAAACTTACTTTAAATTACAATGGCTAAGGTCCGCGAAAAGGTTATTTAGATGACACTTGTAAAATTCTGAAAAGGTGGAATTAAATATCGCTATTTGCGGGAACGAATAACAAGTAAAACAAAGGCACTTCGTCCGGATTCCTACAAAAAACATAAATAACGGGTAACGTAAATCCCGAAAATGTACAAAGTGTTTTACCCGAACTAAAAACAAATAGAATTATTATACTTTTGTTACAGATCTATAAGATTTGTAACTTTTCTTCACAGTATTCATCCTAATTCTATAAATAGACACGATAAGAAAAGAATCCATAAGTGGTTGACCTTGAGCCTACTTTACCTTTCTGTGTACAAAAAACCAAGCATACGCATGAATGCGTTTACTAACGAAACAATTGCCTAAACATTTTACTAGGGAAAATGTACTCTCTAAGTACATCAAAGTAAGAGAGTTTTACATTTTTTCCCACTGATATTTTATTGTTAAATGATTAATTGGGATTAAGTTTAAATACAGAGAATGTGATTGCAAATACTGGAGATTACATTCAAAATACGGAGAACTGGTTAGTCTGACAATGATATGAACTGAACTGATTATCACTCGAAATCAGTATCGAGTTTCGGCTACAGATTCTTGTTACCGATATCAAATACAAAGTATCGGTGGTATCGTCCCATCCCTAATTTAAATGTTACAATGTTTAAAATAGATTATGCACGTAAATTTATATGGTTTAATAATTCAGTACACATCAAATGTTTTGTTTGTGTTTGGAATCGAGGTACTGTAATTAGAATCGACTTTTGCGATCGATTCTCGATACCGATTACCGCACTAAGAATCAATGGAATCGATTTTAGGGAATCGGTGTTTGCTCATGCCGAATTCCCGCGATCGCGTTTACAAAACGAAAATAACTCAAGTGAAGGAATAAAATTCCCGGTTACACATCAAAATCACGGCTTTCTCCCGGAATTTTCAAGGTTAATTCATATTCCCGGCTATTTCCCGGTTTTCCTGGTTTTCCCGGTTGGTAAACACCCTGATTTAGTCATTTGGGCAAATAAATAAAAAAACAATAACATTGGCACGCACATGCGCCCCTAATCACTCCGAGCAATAGCGCCGAGCCGGCATAGTGGCAGTGGCAATACGATGCATACCGCTCAACAATGTTGTAACGAAGTTGATAAGTAATGTTGAAAAATAGTTTAACTTTACCAACAATTATTTGTTTCAATGAACTTCAAAATCAGAATGATTTTTTTTGTAATCAATTTAAAAAATATGTTAAATATGGCTATTTATTTTTATTTCTAGATATTTTTTAAAATATTTTTGAGCGCCTCCTGGGAGCTTGCGCCCATTGGCCTGGGCCTACCGTGAATATTGGGAAATCTGGCCCTGCTTATCAAGAATTATGGGTGAAATCTTCTTAAATGACATCGAATACAACTACAGTAGAGTCCCGATATTTCGAGTTGAATGGGACCGAGAGTACCTCGGATTGTGAGAAACTCGAAATACACGGAATGTGTAGAGGTTAAGATAAAACTACTATTTATAGTCCTTGTATCTCCGAAAAAATTTAAGTTTTATTAAATATACACTATTTTGTATTGAACACTGAGGTAAAAAAGTAATTTTATACACAGTATAAAATAGAAACTTACTTATTAAAGAAATCATAAATAGTTTTTTGTAACTACACTGCAACGTTTACGAGCTGCGATGTAACGCCAGGGGAATACGTTTGCGATGCCGGGAAAAGTTTTTTTTTATGTTATTTTTGTATATACAGTAGAACTTGGATAATTCGAACGTCTTTAATTCGAAATTAAAGTTAATTCGAAGTTTCAGTTCGGTCCCTTGAACTTTATATGAAATCAATAAAAAACAATTATGGATAATTCGAAGTCAACTTCTTTAATTCGAATTTCTTTTTAACACTAAAAATTAATCTTGTCTTGAGCAGTGAAAGGGATCGCTGGATAAATAGGTCACTGTCTGGTAGAAAGGGGGCTGGACATAGTGGGCAGGACTTACGTGTTTGTACACGTATTGTAATTCTAGACGCGGTACCGGTTTCCAAGAATTTTGCCTTCCGAGAATTCTCTATAGGTACCGATACTGTAGTTTGTCATTGATGCTCTGTCCAATATCTGTCTGTTGTTAATTCTCGACAAAACCTTTTGTAAACAGAACAGAACAAACATATTGTTTATTGACACTTGCACTGCGCATAACTCTATCCCACTTATATGAACAATGTTATGGTTATTTTTTTCCCCCCCGAACATGACTTTAGTTGTACAGCCAATGAATCAGGGCATTATAAAAAATTTTAAGCACTTATACCGGCGACTTATTGTACAAACGCTCTTGACAGATTCATTGGGAAACAAAAATTTAAAGATCGGTATCCTACAAGCAGAAAGAATGCACAATGCATGGTCACATTCAGTGCTATTTGTGGCTCGAATTACACGGAACCTCGGATTATCGAGACTCGAATTACCGAGACTCTACTGTATACCAAAAATCCTTCTTAAGAAAAAAATGTATTAGAAACATCATACTCTATGACACAAATATTCATAGATATATTTGTTTATCTGGTGGTTTTCCATAACAATATACATTCCAAATTGTCTGAAATAGAAACCAAGAATACAATGGCCCAAATAAATACAAATTAAGGATAAGCTTGTACTTTATCAATTTAACGATATTCTCACTATTCAATGAATAGATACCAAAGCAAATGATTTATTCTCCCTACCATATCCCACAAATTTCAATAGCTTGAGATAGAATGTCATTTTTTTCTCACTATGTAGCCCTGCTACGGTGCCACTGCCAGAAAAAAGAAAATAAACTATATAAAATGCAATGTCTGTCACAAGATAGGTTGGATCAGATTGTATCAAACCAGCCAACTCATTACCTACACACAGGTTTAGGCCCATCTAAGGATTATTCTTTATTGTATAAGTGTAAATACTGTAAACAGAAAACCAAGACCAAGAATAAATCATTTTCATTTCATCTTACAGGCACACATAGCACTTTAGCAAAGCATACACTTTAAAAACGCATGCTTGTTTAAATTACACGAATAATTATAATGCAAACACAATTTCCATTATAATAAATATTCCAAAATGATTTACTGTACTTTATTTAATGTCACATTTAATGTAATTAATTGTTAAGTGTAAATACAAACACTTGAAGATGGCAAAAGGCGAAAAACCTGGGTGGTTATCAACGCCTTGATAACGAAGAGTATTCGCATAATGCTCGTACGATCACAAACAGGTATAAAATTAAACTTTTAATTTACACACACTACAGGCACAATAACACAAAATAACAACGATAATTACACAATAACAACTTGTCACAGGACTGACAGAAAATATGAAAAAGTCATAGTGAACAAATACACTAATTTGACTAATAAATAGTATTAAGGCTTTGACAGTAGTATTGTGTAAAAAGTACTTTTTAATAGTAAGATGTCCATCAAATTTTTACCTTCATATGTTATATTTAATTGACTTTAGCTTGAATGCAGAGAATGAGAATGTACTCACTTTGCATGCGTGTAAAACCCATGAGTTTTCCAGGAATTTCTCTGTTGCAACAACGAGAACAAAAGATCTGTCCGCAGACTCGACAATGATGTCTACGTCGAAATGTTGTAAACTTCTCACCACAATCATAGCACTCTTTGCTGACGGAATCGGGCATCCAATACTGCTTTAACTCTGTGTCATTGTAGCCCTAAAACAATAACAGTCTAATAGTGACAACAGTGAAATCCACAACAGAAGTAATACGCTATGACCAGGCATCCCACAGTTGCGCCAAACATCCCAACAGACCAATAAAACAGCCCAGTATTACTTAAAGTAATATACTTTAGGGAGACAAGAAGACACTGGTGCAAATATGAGCTGTCTGTCCACTTTATTGGGTCCAAGCGCTACACATATTAAGGAAAATGTCTACTCTTATAGGGCGATGTATGTATACAATTTAAATAAAAGATATATTTATATGTCCTTGGTAAGCTTCATTTAAGTACATTTAAGCTTTGTGACCCTCTCACTGAAAAATAAATAGAGCCAAGCAAGTTGTCTTTCATATGAAAGGCCCCTACCATACGTAATAAAGCTTAGCAACACAATTCTAGGTGTGGCCTATTCTGAACCAACATACGTTTATTGAATGCGTTTACATTCATTACATTCACAAAAAAACAAAATAGGCTTACTATATTATAATATTAAAACATCTGATATTACATATCTATACTAATATAATAAAGAGGTAAAGTTAGTTTTTTTGTATATAGGGGGTAATCTCTGGCACCACTGAACCAATTGGAAAAATAGTTTTAGTAATAAAAATCTACACTATCCCTGAGTAACATAGGCTATAATTCATTTCGATAAAAACCTTTCTTTATTTCAATATTTGTAAATTTAGTCGGAAAAAATTCTTAGGTTAGGCCTAGAATGATAAACCAACACATGTATTTACATTTATTACCATAGCAACCAATTGAATAAAATAACATAATATAGCTGTTTGCTACAATATTTCCAGTAACAGCTGATTTCAAAATTTGAAGCAATTATTTTTGTATTTCTAGCTTTTAGGTTAGGGCTTTAAAGGGTAGAGCCTTGCTGGTTCTTTTAACCATTATTATAAAGGCTGTTATAAAATATAAGAAATAATTTGATTTGAACATTTAACATTATTTACCATCTTAGTTTTGAGGTTATTATTAATCCTACACCTTTATTATAAATAAAACATAACATAAGGTATGTTTTTAGAAGGTTCCATTGGGGGTTGGCATGCGGAGCATGCAGGGGTCTCCCCTAGTTACAAATAAAACAGCTAATATGGATCATAAGCTTAACACAATTTTAGGTTAGGCTTATACTGCACCAACAAAAGTTTCTTGAAAGCATTTAGATTTATTTATTACCAAAGCAACCAAATTGGAAAATTTAGAATCAGGTAATTATTCTTCACACCCAACAGTTGTGTTTAGGTTAGGTAATAGCAAATACAAACAACGAAAAAGGCTTACTATAATTAATTCAAACACCTATCACTATTAAAATTATGCCAATTTTATTCTTTACTAGGCCTATTTGACCAGTTTGAAATACTTTTTTACAGTATCACATTTTGGTCATATTTTATTACTTGAAAATTGTATCTCTTCTATATAAAAATTAAAAAATCTCTTTCCTAATCAATCATCATTACCGTGAAAATATAGTATAGAATTTGCAATTTGCTTCGCCACGGGGACGGAGCCCTCCAGTAATGTTATAATTTTTTGTCAATATCTTTTATCATTCAAAGTATTTGCTAAAAATTTGTTTTTCCTTCAAAGAAAAATGATTTGTGTCTTGTTAATTATTCTTTGTTAACCCGTTTTTTTCTATAATGGTTTTTTTCAACATATTTTTATGAAAATTATAAAAAATTTAAAATAAATGGAAAAGGTAACATTTACATATCATAGGTTTTGTATACCATATAGAATCTACCACAGATTCATCTACCACCAATACAGGCAGTTAGCAGTGACAGAGTACGCGTCGTGACAGTGAGCATACTACACGAAGAAAATAAAATGAACACAAAGATTGTGTTAAGTGTTATGTGTTCGTATATTTATTTATTTTTAATTAATGACAACGGGAACTACCCAGCAAGCACTCATTAATAGCTGAAAAAGAACAAAATATTGACTATTGTGACGGTAAGTATTAGTTAGTAATCGGAATGGCTATGACAAATATGTATAAAAAATTAGACTTATAGAATAAATTATTACAACTATAATTTTATTTTGTACTACCTGAGGAGAGTATTATAGTAAATCGTCATTAATAACAGAAAAAAGGAACAAAAAATGATTGTTCTACTTTTAAAGTAGTCTATAAACAACTACAATTACAAAATTAATATTTAAGAAAACTTTACGGTTAAATGTTTTCTGTTATTATCTAAAACATTGTGCATCCTAGTTTGTACTTACAGAGTTTGTAAGTGCTAACAGATTACTAATCCTTTTAATAACATTGGGTAAACTGCGGCCTTCATTACTTTCATGGTGATTGGTGTTTATGTCTGTGGCTGCACAAATCTCCTGCAACATACAATACAACTCATTCTATCTATCTACATTTTACAACAGCACAAAGCAACCTAGGTGAGATACTAGACTAGACCATATAAATGACTATAAGAGAAGGCCTTGAAAGAACCAATTAGCATATAAGCTTGAGTCACCAAATTTTATGTTAAACTAACTCTGGCATTAGGAAACTTTCAGATTAAAATAAGTTTAATTTCTTGTACAATTTATTCTTTGTTAACTCTGATTATTATTAGCTCGCTGATAGTATCATTTGAGCGTCTTTAAGCAGGTGTGTGCTACCTATGATTGGTCTACGACACACCCTATTGGATGCAACTCAACTGACTTCTTTCCTGTTCTTTTAACTGTAGTTGTCTGGTGTGCCCGCAGCTGATCAAAGTGTGTCTAACTGTATTGACTATATCTGTTCAGCCAGACTAGGATAAATACATTTGATTTATTTAAGTTATGATTTTGTAAGCATGTAAAAAAATATGTGTAATGTTTATTCCGTATTTATTGTAGCTTTATACAGGATGATTGTGTAATGAACGGAGATAATTCAGGAGGTAGTCATGTGAGTCAAATGTCAAAAAACGCTTCTTTTAATGTCTATCTGCCATTTTGTTTTGTTTACTAAATAATTTAAATCTGCAGGACATTTTAACCGATTGAGTTGAAATTATGCCAATTACCTATTAATGTAAAGACATAGTTTGAAAAATAGCAACCATTAGTGTGCTTTAGTCATATACAGTTCAATTATATAGCCTAGCAATGTATACTAGTGGCCACTGTTTTACCGTCACCCTTGTTCAATAGTTTCGACAGCCATACAATTGGATAGAAAATGAACTGGCTACTCAAATTTACTCTTGGCGTTTTATACTTCAACTTGTAAAAATTTACTATTTCTGAGTTATTTTCATTTAAAATGTTTAAATGGCCGCCATTTTGAAACAGATTAATGAACAAGTTGAGTTTTTTTTTTTTTAGGTATTTACATTGATGATTAAAGTGCAAAGTATCAACTCAATCAGTTAAACTGTTCTAGGGATACTAGCAGTAGCTGTTACAAGAAACATTTCCGGACATATGATAAAGCAAGTTTTTCTGTATTTTGACCCATACAACCACAGCCTGAATTATCTCTGTGCATTTACAGAATCGCTGTATACAAAATTGATTCACAATATTGTTAGTGTGCTAGCAGCAGTTTTTTAAATTACATTATTTTTTGTCTCAAGAACGGATAAACCTGTGCAAATAATTACTCCATTTACAACGCTAATTAAAGGGAGGAAAATTACAAAAATTATGACAAAAAAACACTCAATTCTTTGTTGTACTTGGTATTTGAGTTCAAATATTAAGACGCTGCAGTTAAAAACTGTTGATACATGGCAGTATGAACAATGTAATAGCTGAAACACGACTTAAACCTGCAACCCCAAACAGTTATAAAACTACAAGGCAATACACGCTTTGTTGTGGTACGCTTTTTCACAAAAAAAAATAAGAACATTTTTTAGGTATTATTTCAACAAAATTTATTAATGTTTTATCTAAAAGATAATTTTCAGGCAGGTGAAATTTTATTACAATGTTTTACAGGCTACACCTTATTTACACACCCAGCAAAATCATTGTCTACTTAAGTCAATTATTAACCACACACAACACACCACAAAACAAAATCAACAAACAAAAGTAATCATTTTGAAACAGTAGTAAATATTATTCAAATGTCTTCTCTAATTGCAGAAATACATCCTGATCACCAATACCATATCAGGAAAATGTACAACCCCAAAATTACTAACTGCCTTTCCAATTGCACAACTGATAAGACTCAAGAGTTTATCAGTCCCACTAAGGCCCCCCCCCCCCCCACAGGAAAGCACAAAAAACTAACAGTTTCTGAAAAAGGGAAGTGTTGTCAGTCTTTGTGAAACATTAGACCAACTGTAATTTCCTTGTTTGTTTTTGTATATTTTAATGTATGCAAAACAGTAACTTTTTATTTATGATGTGGTTAACAATTTGCTCATAATAAACAAGAATTACGCTAGGTATGCAAGTAAGGAGAGTGTAGCCCATAAAAGATTGGAATAACATAAAAATATAAAGGAATAAAGCAATTTTTCTACAACAGACAACTTTTCTTCCACTTTGCTCATACAAAATACTACAAACAAAGATAATATTTTACATAAAAAATAAATACTTTCTGGTGCAATAAACAAACAAATCTGTAAGAATTTTTAAGGGAAAAATAGTTTAAAACACTTTATTAAATTAGCTCTTCGTGTAAAACCCATTAAGCATTTACATAAAATAAAAATGTATTAAAATAAGTAAATACATAAGTAAAAAATATTTAAAGTCTTTTTAAAAATAAGAACTGCATGTTAGAGTTCATCCCGAACCAGACTGTATCTTTTATCAGAAGGACCTAAACTTTTAAAAGCAGATTCAGGAATATTTGTAGTTGATGTTTCTTTCACTTCAACATCTGGAATATTGTGAAGCACTCTATGGAGTTTACCACTATATAGGTCCTTTATAAACTGTTCAAGTTTTCCTGGAACTTCCATGTCTCGAATATCACTGAATAAATGCATATGGCGAAAAGTATCAATTGCGATTAACGGCAGATCAGATTGACTCTTCCCGAGATGCAATAAAGGATGAGCAAACCTTTCTCCATTGGCAGTAAGGAATTTAATTTTTTTCCGCTCATGACTAACAGTACTACAGACATTTTTAAATCGCTTGACGATGTCAAAGTCATTAGGTCTATAAAATAATATTAGAAATGGAAGACCTTCTTCTGTTAACTCCTCCGCATTCACAAAAGTAATCTCTCTTACAAGAGGAAAACACTTTTCCGACATCCATGTACTAACTTCATCAAAATCAAGTAAAGATCCACTAAACATTTCATCGCCTTCATTGGATAAATCGATATCGGGTCGAAACATAACCACCGGTTGTGAAGGATGTACTTCATTAATAACACGCTTACCAGGATGATGTAGCACAATTTTTTCAAAAATGTTATGATGTGGAATGTGCGGAACATCGGTGTTAATCAACAGTCCAAAACCAACATAGAACTGGCAATGGTCTTTCAGATTTGATGCTACCCGTTTAAAAATATGAAATTCTGGAACATCTTTATGATCAAAAAACCCTATAAGGTTTCGGCTCTTGGAATCCACTTTTCTAAGTTCGTCTAGTGCTTGAAACTCTTTGATGTGATCTTTAAAATGATTTTGAATAAACTCTACAAACGCTTCTGCTGTTCTTTGTCCACGATATTCACTTTTTACAAGTTGGCCATTTCTTATAATTTTTAGCGTCGGATACTTTATAATATGAAACCTCGATGCTAACTCCTCTTCTGCCATACAATCAACTTTTGCCATGAACACTTGTGGAAATGTAGCATTAACCATATCAGCTGCTCTATCAAAAATAGGACCCAATGATTGGCTAAATCGACACCAGTCTGCGTAAAAATTTATGAAAACTAACTCAAAGGATTCTACAATCTTATCAAATGTATCTTCAGTTAGGGTTATAGCTCCATTTTCTACAGGATTATGAATTATAAAAGAAATTAAAATATGTAATATAAAACTGCATTGCAAACTGGTAATATAGTCTAGCAGTTTCATTATAAAATAATCTCCAAATACTCTCAATAACACTAAAATGTTATTATTGTGTATACAACATAAATCAAATAATAATATTAAATGTGCAATAAATGAATTGTTTACACATAATTATTTGTTGCTATTGAAAAAGATTAACAGCTGGCAAAAACATATGATCGTTACACTGTTTTCTTGATTTAATAAATCAATTGTTTAGTAACCATTTATAATACAGTAGTGCAATCAGATGATTATTTTAGTAAAAAATCAAAAAGTGTCTACTAAAAACAAAGATCAGTACATTTGATTGATTCCAGATTAAAATAAAGATAAAATGTTTAAAATATCATAAGTAGTAAAAAATGTAGGTCAGCTTAAAAAAATATTAGTAAGCTATTACAACAAAATGAAAATGTTTTAATTAAACTTGGTACTTTGTTATTTTTTGTAGTAATAATCACTATTCAATAGTTTGTGCTGTTTTTCTAACCTTGCCTACAATGGTGTTTTTAATCTGTTCTTAATGGCGTATTTGGATATAACAGATTTATTATTTGTCTATAACAGAAATATCTATGTGATTTGACAATACAACAATACGATCTTTTAAGTCTTAAGGTATGTCTACTCTTGTACACATGTATGAGAACTTGTGTGATATACTTGTTGAATTAACACTTTTTGTGTGAGCTTCAACATTTCCTCATACATTTTGAGTGAAAAAAAATTTGTTTAAATATTGACTTGTGTGAAGTGATTATTGAAGCTTTTCCCAACCAGCTGATTTATAACAATACTTTTTGTAGGTTAGGTTTCATTGTGTTGTGTACAAATACATTAATATTTCATTTTAATCTTATCAACTTAAAGTTACTATGTCTAATGGAGTTGGAAAACAACACGGCAACTAATTGAGAAAAATATGACTTCTAATATATGGGATGTTAAATCCAATGTTAATATCAACTTGCCTGCAAATGTGCTCCAATGTGATTCAACAAGTATAGTGATTTGTGTACTGAACTTCACACTTGTTTCTCAAACAAGTATCTCACACAAGTTAGCTCAAACATGTGTACAAGTGTAAACGTACCTTAATAGTTCCATTTACTTTTTGCTAGGCTAAGGTTAATTGAGGCCCCTAGAGCACAAGGGGTGTAAGTGACAAAAACCTAATTTTGAGAAAACCTTGTTTAAAGTTTAAGTCAATTATAAAAATCATGTAAATATTTGGCATACTTGGAATTACTTAAACTACTTGTCCTTGTTTTTTTGTGTTTGTACACAAATTTTGAAGTTATAAACCTTCGTCGTTTTATTGTTATCAGTTATTGTTTGATAAGAAACGGCACTTAAACTCCATGTCCTCCAAGTGTTGCCTATATTACAAAAATAACTAAGAACCTAGGTGATGTAGTCATAAAGTTATTGAAGAATTTTATTAGAAATGATAAAAAAATTAAGGTTTGAAAAATAAAAACATATTCAATAGTGGATCTAAGCATGCAGTCAATCAGAGTCTATGTCATACATTCAGTCTGAATCTCCATTTTGAACACTGGCTGATGCAACACTAACCAATTCGCCACTGTGAGGAAGTGCATTAAAAAACTATGGTAAACTGTCAGTACAAAGGGAAGCAGTTTTTGTAAGTCCTTATATTTTGACTCCTTTAATTTTTGTTTCTCAGCGTTTTGGCCCAAATGAGGGACCTGAGTAGTTATTGATCTGCCTTTCTTCTGTGGTATCAAGTAAACTGTTTTAAAAACTTCTATTTACCTGCTGACTGTTTATTTGTAATTCAAAGAAAAAGGATCATCTTTCTGAAAGTGAAGCCATTGCACATTACTGATTCCACTAACAGATTGCATTTCGCTTTTTCGCCTTTTCTATGAGGCCAAAATCCTGATCACATAAGAATGTCCTACACTGAGATAATTGTGATCAGCAGTATCTGCGGTTGTATTTCTAACAACATACAGCTCCATCTTCACAATCTTCACAAGAGATGTTTCACAGTGGGGAGTAGGCTTTTGACATACTTCAAAATACAAGAGGCAATCAATTCACTAACCCTAGAGGCCTGGCCCTCATGCCACATAAACATGTTGCTATCTCCAATAACAAGGTTGTGAATACAAAAATTATAAGTCACAGTTGACGGCAGCAGTAAGCGATCAGAAAAGGAGTTGGTAGAGTTTTTTTCTCAAATTAAAGCAAATTACAACTTTAGAAGGGTCATCTTTAACCTCTTTAAGGTCTTTAGCCTTTTCAGAGTGAGCAACAAATCAATAAAAGACTATCCAACATCAGTCACCAAAACAATAGCTTTGTTTGGAAGACAAAAGGTGTAAGTGAACTAACATCCGTTGGCCACTAAGATAATCACATGTTTTGCTAAGTAGTATGTTTTTGTGCCACCTTGTGTTTTATCATTGTAATGAAACCTAATTAGCCAAGAGATCTTCCCCAAAATTATAGTAGGCTAGTGCTGTACAGTTCAAATTTTAATTTCAATAGCAAAATTAAATAAGATTTATTAAAAAATATTTCAGAAATAATTTCTGCAAAAGTTGTTCATATAATATTATACATTGATCTAGATAATTAAAAGAATTTGAAACCTTTGTAAAGTCACCAGGCCTTTTCTTCTTGACAAAAGTAAATGGCATTTGGCTTAAACTGTTATTTTTATGCCAAGATACTTCGTCAAAGCATTCAAACTACAATTCCTTACACACTTCCTGAGTAAATAGCTCTTAAATTGCCTTTAACATGCATTTGTTATAACAAATTTTGGCTGCCAAAATTAACGAATTTTTTTTTTTCTTTAGACAATTTGCCAGTGTCTTATACTGAAGTGATATCTATGATTCTTTATTTAAATGAAACCTCTTTGTTAACAGACAAGCCATTTAATTAAAGAATGGCTTTAAAACCGTGGATGACTGACAGACTCTGTGATGTAGGGATGATATGAATAAACAGATAAAATCAAATCCTAATAATGATATCTTGAGAAATAAATTTAATAATCTTAGAAATAATATAGTCAGGTGGATAAAAAATGCAAAGAAAAACTACTATGGCAATTTATTTGTAAGTTGTGATGGAAACAATAAAAAACAGTGGCAACTAATAAATGCTCTTTCTGGAAATTCAGTAGGTAGAAATAAATTGGTTAAGTTAGAACTACATAACTGCATAATTACTAAACCACTTTCGATTGCTAATGCGTTTAGTGACTACTTTGCAGAAGTGCCTAAGAATATTTCAGATTTGTTAGATACACTTAATTAATGCCAATCACTTGGACCTCTATAAACAAAAATTTAAATGCCATTCCGTTTGCAATTCTATATTCTATATGGTTACCAGTTACTGTGAATGAATAACCAGAACTATACACAAGTTGTCGGGAAATAAGGCAGCAGGTTATGACCAATTATCAGGTCGTCTTATAAAAGATATTTCAGAGAATATTGTGCCTGTTTTAGTTTATATGTTCAACAGGACATTTAGTGACGGTTGCTTTCCAAATGTATTAAAAATAGCTAAGGTTTTACCAATATATAAGTCAGGAAGCTGCTCTAATGTTGAAAACTATAGGCCGATTTCTTTGTTATCTGTCATTTCTAAATTAATAGAAAAAGTTTTTAAAGTGAGGATTCTGAAATTTCTTGAGATGAATGATTTTTTTTCAGTATGTCAGTATGGGTTTAGGGAAGGTCTCAATACAGAAGTTGCGTTACAAAATGTTATTTCAAAACTTCATTTAAATCTAAACAGTAAAACAGATAATAAGGTATCTGGTCTTTTTATAGATATTGTCCGCGAGAGGAAAGAAGTCCCCTGAGCTCTTGCCTATTCAAAAAATTGCAGGCGCTTATCTGAGTCGGCGCTAAGCTTACGTTGCACACGGCATTCTGCGGTCACATTCACTGTGGCAAAACATGTAAAATAGCCAATTGAGGTTTTACTTTACTGTAGCTATTTAATTGTGTTAATAGTGTTGAGAAAATCATTAAGGTTTGATAAGCCTTCCAGTTTTAAAAACTAACTTTATTACAGTATAGGATTACTATAAAAAAGTTTGTTATTAAGAAAGAAAGTTGTTACTGTAAAATTTTGTACACTTAGGCAGTAAGAAAAACCGTTATTGTATTTACAAGTAAGATTATATTTACACTTATGTACATAGTGTTTACAAGTTCTTAAATTACTATACAATATTAAATTGTAAACCATATTAAATTTATATACAAAACTAGCAAAAGCTTGTTGATAGACCAACTAAAAAAACTGATATACAGTAGATCCCTCGACATTCGCGGTTTTGATTATTAGCGGTCGCTAAAAAAAGAAAAACTACTGTATTAAATAGAAATAAAGTACATGTAAAATTCGTAAATTATTGCAGTGTTTGTACTGTAATAATTATTGTACGAATAATTAATTAATTAATTTAATTTAATTAATTAATAATTAATTAATTTAATAACATTGTATAAAACCCACGTCATCAAAACACTCACAAATACAACAAAACATACAAGGTGGGATTTAAAAATCTTTACTTGCAAAATGCACTTAAAATTTTTAGAATAATTAGATA
This sequence comes from Philaenus spumarius, assembly GCA_018207615.1. Taxonomy (NCBI): domain Eukaryota; kingdom Metazoa; phylum Arthropoda; class Insecta; order Hemiptera; family Aphrophoridae; genus Philaenus; species Philaenus spumarius. The sequence goes on along the minus strand of JAGFPH010002584.1, from coordinate 9,712 downwards.
TAAATAAATATATAATATTACACAAAGAATTATAATCAAATTTAAACCTAGAGTAATAAAATTATTGATGACAAAAATAAAAAATAAAACATAATTTTAAGTTTAACTTGTAGACTAAGCTAAATTGCACAGTGTTAATTTAAATTTAAATAGTTCAATTAATTGTTTAAATTCAACTATTAAATTAACTATTTCCTAAGGCCTAGGGAAGGAAAATTTATAGAAAGCAGTTTTTAGCCGAATTTTCGAAGAAAATAAGAGCTATTACACTCGACCCAACTTGAAAACGGTTGGTCGGAGAAGGCTAAAATTTGGTTTCTATCCGTTTCAGACCATTTGGAGACTATACCCAAAAATCATTACTTTATATATATATATATATTGCAACGGATAAACCTTATGCAATGCGTGAAAAATTGAGTTTTGTTGTAAAACGGCAAAAATCAAGATTTCATAGCAGGAGTTGAGGTACACCCTATACTTAACTAGATTAGAATACGACAAGTCCCGGCCAACTGTACTGTGTCAACAGAGATGGACTTTTGTCCAGGAACTTGTTTCAAGTTGCCTGAAAGACTTAGAAAAATTAGTTATTTTTATACAGGAATAAGGTGTTAAATAAAAGTATAAAATTGATGAATTTTATGGGTAAATGTGAAACACGGGAGGTGGTAACATTGTTCATGGAAGTCACAATTTTGTAAAATAAAAAATGTTAAAGTTATAAAGAGTTAAAGTTATAGGAAATTCTCAAATTTCATCAAAATTAAATGAAAAAGATATTTTTGAAAAGCGTAAGAAAAATTGAATAAAAAATGTTAAATAACAAATTAAGGAATTTTTGATATTTTAAAAGTTAAAGATAATTGTTAAAGTTTGAAGGTGAAAAAGCACCATAAAAAATGAAAAAGGGAAAATGAAAAAGTAAACAAGTTGTAAAGAAGTAAAAGTTTTATAAGATAAAAAGTTTATAAATTGTAAATTAATTAAAATAATAGGTGAGAAAGTTCATACCTATATTTTGCTAAAAATAAAATGAAAAAGGTGGTAAAAATAATAACTTAGTGTTAAGAAAGTAGTAAGGGTATAAAATTGTAAATCTCAATCGAAAGTATCAATTTTAAAGTTAAAATTCAAATTCAAAAGTAAATGGTAAATTTGGCAAATTTTGCAAGTCCCAAAAACAGAAGAAAAATCTTCGGACAGAATGGAAATTTTGGCTAATATATCATAAAATAATAACCAACATAGAAGAAAAAAGAAAAAAGATTTTCCTTCAAAACCAGAAAAGTTTTCGTGAGGAAAAACCGCGGAATACGCGAGACAGCGCCATAAGCGAACCAAACGTAGTACGACCATCACTCAAGTTTGAGAAGAAAGGAAAATGTATCAGGAATACGATTACGAAAACCGCAAGTTCATAAAAGCAGTTAAAGGAAAACTACGAGGAAAATAAGTAAGACAATAGGAGAAAATGTTAGGAGGGGAGATCTAGATTAGCTGATGGCAAGGCCTAACGAAGAAGTTAGTGGGGGTAGTACCAACCTAAAACTTAAAGAAATCAATGCAAGTTGCATGGCAAGATATCGAACAAGGAGTAGAAAAATAAGAAAAGCAGTTGGTACTCGGAAGGCGGCAAAGGAGGATATATAAGCGGAGTACAGCGGGAGCCGCGCATCTAACGATCTACCTATCTCAGATATATCTATCGCTCATCTGGAAGCTGGAATCGCTCGCTCTCACTCTTTGAGTTTTTTCTTTAGATCGACGTGAGTTCATCTTTGCATTATTCATAATGAGTGAGTCATTAAATTATTAGATCGACGTTGTTAGACGGATCTGCGATGTTATAGTAACGTACTTAGAAGCAGTGTTTTATAAAGACAGTAGTAAGACATGTGTCAATCAAACAGTGAACATTTTAATTAATTATAATATTATGCGATATAATATTTCAAGTAACAGTTTTCATTAAAATTTATCAAACGTAAATACGAGTTAAATGAACAAAGACAGTGTAAAATCAGTTAGTATTACAGACAGTGAAAAAACGATTGAACAGTTTGAGTGAATTACGCTATAGTTAATTATATAGCGGGCGCGTCAAAAAATCTATAAATGACGTAGTCTACAGGAATCACAGGACTGATGTAATGACAATAACTGGAACCACACATGGACTTTGAAGGACTACTGGAATAAGAAGCGGAAACCAAATCAGGGAAGGAGTTAAACCAAATCAGGGAAGGCGTTAGAAGACATCAGGGAAAGTCAAACCAGGCAAAAGCTGAGACCACGAGAGACGTTCAACCGCACCAACGATAACCGGACTTCAGGGAAGCTGGATTTCAATCAACATTCTTGGGAAAGGTGTTCAGAGTCCAGGGTCGCAGTAATAAAAGGTCTGTCAGAAAAGTTACGATATCCCTTATTAAAATATTGCCTGAGTTAAATTTAAATAATTATTGATACTGGGTTGAGATAAAAAATTAGGTTTTTCAAAATATAAAATTATTAATCTTGTAAATTAAATATATAAAATCATTTTCATAATTAAATAATTAAATAATAAATATTAAAAAAGGGAAGGAATAATTAAGTATAAATGAATAATAAATGGTTCTACCTAAAAGAGTTAAAATTTATGTAAATAGTAAATTTAGTTTAAAATTTATGTTTTTGTAGTGGAAAGAACCACAGAGTATTTTGAGTTTTTTATTGAATAAATTTTCTTTTGATTTCAATTAATATAATTAATTTACCTTGTTCAAGAGATTCCTATTATCTAAGTATCCTATATGATAAGTTGTTTTCAGTGTATGATCAATATTGAAGGGCGGAAACGCAAAGTTGGCATTTCCAACGAAATTTCACAAAGCACAAATAATTTAATTATTCTAGGTAAAGTTCCACTGTTCTCACTCCTCAGAGATTATCAAATAAATATAATATTAATTACTGAGCTGAGCAAATTTGAAGTTAATAGTAACTTGAATAACTGGAAGGAATTTAATAAAATATTTTTATTTAAGGTGACTATAGGCATAGTTATCTTAACCAGAGTTATATCACCTAGGCTATTAAAATTAATTTGCCTTAAACTTCCAGTAGGTGATATAATCTCTTTATTCTGTAACAAAGTAGGGAAATCCTACAGACAGACAAGCGTCGGGGCTACATTGCAGAGGTGGCTCCCGAACGTCATAAAAAAGGTCTGTCGTTGCAGGGTTGACGTCGCAACGTGGGGACAAAAGGAAAACAAACTTCCTCCCCCAGCGTCGTGCAACTCGTGCGTCGTTGCAGAGTTGGCGCCCACCGGTGTGGCTTGATTTAACGGAAGGTTAAATAAAGTCCAGAACTGACAGAATAAATTATTTGTGCTTATATGTATGTGTTATAATAAGAATTAAGTTAGATTGTGTAAACATACTAGTGAATTTGATCAACATTAAATATTTCCCGGGTTTGGTATTCCGCAGTGTAAGAGGGGGAGTAGGCCAAGCACCTTAGAAATAATTTGTCGCGGTAAAAACGTAAATAGAAAAAGGGGGTTTTCAAAAAAGTTAAGAAAAATAAAATAAAAGTAGTTAGGCTACGAATATTTTACTTCCGACAAATAAGGAAAAAATTTCTAAGAGCAAAATGGCGAACAAAGAACTTAAAGAATTTATGGAGATGCTAAAAAAAGAGAAAGCGGAAGAAAAACAATTAAGAGAAAGAGAGAAAGCGGAAGAGAAACAGTTAAGAGAAACAGAGAAGGCAGAGGAGAAACAATTAAGAGAAAGAGAGAAAGCGGAAGAGAAGGAAAGAAAAGAAGAAAGAAGGCGGCTAAAAGAGGCTAAGATAGAAGAAGATAAAGCGAACGAAAGGAGGTTGCGAGAAGAAGAAAAAGCGAATGATAGGAGGCTGCGAGAAGAAGAGCAGAAACAATTATATACATTAATTTCAGGAAAATTGGAAGGAGTATCGCAGGAAATAAATGTAGAAAAAGAAAGGTGTTTAAGTCAACACAAACAGGTAGAAGAAAGGCTTGAGGATATTGTAGGCAGTATACAATTGTTAGAAGAATCTACCGGGGTAATTAGAAAGAAAACTGATGAAAATTTTAAATTAATTACAAATAGGGTAACGAAGGTAGAACAAAAAGTGTTAGAATTAGGGGGACAGCCAGGTATGGTTAGGAGCCTGGTAATGCCGAGGTATGAGGGGGAGTGTAAAAAAATAGAATTTTGGGGAAATCCACACGAACGCCCTCAGCAATTTATAAGGGAGATAGAAAATTTGATCGAGGAAACTAATCCATTTTTTAGCGATCAAGAAAAGTTGAAGTTTGCAGTGCGACAATTAAGGGGTTGTGCATTAGAATGGTGGCAAGTTATGCAAACAGAAAATATAGGGTACACAGGGTTTAAAGAATGTTTTTTAAAAAATTATTGGTCGTTACAGAAGCAAAAATTAATAAGAAATAAAATAGAATATGGTAGGTATAATGATAATAGTAATCTTACGCGAGCAGATTATTTTTGTAAATTAGTAAACAAGGCTAGAGATTTAGATCCACCGATTCCGGAGGGATATTTAGTGTTTACTATATTCCAGCATTTTAATGACCAGATTAGGTTAGCGGCAATGGGAAAGCATAGCGAGACGGTTAGAGAAGCCATACAATTTCTAAATAATATAGATATGATGGAGGAAGCGCGTAGGGGAAATAGGCCTACAGGAACGCCGAATAATAATAATAATAACAGGCAAAACCCCCAACCCTATCCCAGACCTAACCTGCAATCCTATTCGCAAAACCCAAGAAATACCATACACCCTAATAACCCAAGACCCGGTCCATCAAATCAAAATCCTAATTCAAAGCCGAAACAGGGAAACTAGGAAAGGAGGTTCTGAAAAATAGGCTTCGGAGTTTTAGGGCTGATGATATAACTAAAAATCAAATAAATAAGGTAAATAGAAGGGGCGAAAAAATAATTAAGAGGGAGTTAATTAAAAAACCGGAAAACACGGTAATTAAAAATGAAACGGCAGTATGTGTACAGAAACCCTTAAGTAATATACACTATAATATTCGCGAGGATTTGTTAGATAATGAAGGGGAGGAAATTATTAAAGATAAACCAATAGAGGAAATCCCGGCGATATTAGTGGAAATTGGTCATTTACAGGCTATTATGGAAATAGACACTGGATCTGAAATAACAGTTATGCAACAGGATTATTACGAGCAGCTGAAAGCGGAAGGAATACCAATAATGGAACTTCCAGTAGCAAACGTAGAAATAATTGGAGCGCTTAAAGGTAAAGTTCAAAAAGTACACCGCCAAATTATGTTGAAATATAAAGTTCAAAATAAAGAAATGGATTTAAAATTATTAATTGTGAAAGGGTTAAAATCCAGAATACTTATAGGGTGTGATGCATTGTATGAAATGCAGGCGAAAATAAATATGGAGAAAAGATTTATAAGGTGGTCATACGAAGGGATAATATATGAGTTACCATTTATAAATAAACAAACGGCAATAAGTCAAATTAAAGGGAAGTGTTTAAAATTAAGGTGTGAAAATCAAATAAAGAAGCAGATTAAAAAATCAATTAAATTAAATGATAAAAGTGAAGGGAACCTTATCAATAATAAACAAGCAATTAACGTAACCAAAAGTGTAGAGAACGCAAAGGGGTTAATTAGCTTAAACGGATTAAATCAAGTAGCGGGAGAAACAAAAGCAGGAAGTAAAATGGCGCAGCAAGACGGGAAAACAACAGGATGTAGGGTTAAAACGTTAGGAGGCGTAGAAGGGTTGAAGAATGAGAGAAATTCACTTCAATGGAGATTAAGGGAAAAGAAAAGGAAGGAGTTCATCGCCAAAGGGTTCACAAAGGAAACCAGGGATGAAGAAGCGCATATGAATAAAAATAAAATAAAATTTGATATAAGGGGGAATAATTATAACGTTGTTAACCGTAATCCAAAAATAAGTTGTAGTCAAAGCATAGTCCAAACAAAAACTTCACTAAAGCACTGTTACACCACGCGAAATAATCCAATTAATAATAGTATCAAACAAATATATAAAAATTACGCAAATCATTTAAACACTGATTATAATGAGATGCGTAAAAACCATAGCGATTTAGGCCGAAGGAACAAGTCAACTAAAGCTCGTTTTAAAAGTAACACGGATTCTATGAGAAATACTAACGGTAAAGAGGGTGCGTTTGTTAGAAAGCATACGAAGATAAAAGCAAGTGTAGGCCTAATCTCGGAGACAGAGTGTCTAGCAAAAATGGAAAGGGAAAGTAATACGAGACCGTACCAAGGCCGAGGTCGAGCGACTACGCAAACACAGCTGATAGGATGTAAACAAATTAAGCTAGGCGATTCGCAATGTCATGCTACGATACTTAATACAAGGGAAGAGGGGATTTTACAGGAGTTAATTGAGAAATATAAGTCGATATTTTCAGAACGGCCTGGCTTATCAAAATTATATGAACATGAATTAAAGTTGGAAAAAACTGAAACTTTTGTAAATAGAAACTACCCCATCCCAATGAATTATAGAAAAAAAGTTAGGGAGGAACTGGACCAGATGCTGGAAAACAATATTATAGAGCGATCTAGGACACCTTATATAAACCCAATGGTGACTGTTGTGAAGCCGGACGGATCGATACGATTGTGTATGGATGCCAGGAAACTAAACAAAATTATAACTCCAGATTTTGAAAGTGCACCGCCTATAGATGATATCTTAAGGAAAGGACGGCGGAAAAAATACATAAGTAAAATTGATTTAACTTCGAGTTTCTGGCAAATACCGCTCAAACCAGAATCAAGAAAATACACAGGATTTTTGTTTGATAACAAAGTTTATAATTTTAAAGTGGTACCGTACGGCCTTCAGAACTCTTTATCTGCCTTGATAAGAACTGTAGATATTACGTTAGGTAAGGAAATAGAAGAGTTTACGTTAAATTATGTCGACGATTTGCTATGTTTGTCTGAGACGTTCGAAGAACATATACAGCATCTAGAACAAATATTTCAGAAATTCAAGGAAGGAGGTTTAACCATAAATCCTAAGAAGACAGTTTTCTGTCAGGAAGTAGTAAAGTTTTTGGGTTTTATATTCACACCAGAAGGAGTTAGCACTGATCCGGAAAAATTAACAACCATAAGAGATTTTCCAGAACCACGTACAGTAAAACAGCTACAATCGTTTCTGGGGTTTGTTAATTATTATTCGAGATTCACAGAAAAATATGCAGGAGCAACAAGACCACTGTATAAGTTGTTAAGAAAGGGACAAAAATGGATATGGGACGACGAAATGAAAAAAGCGTTTCAAGATGTTAAGAGGTTGTTTATAGAAGCGGTGGTTATAGCACATCCGGAAGAAGGAAGGGAGACCTATCTGCAGACAGACGCAAGCACAGGTGCTATAGCTTGTCAATTATATCAGCTAGACAGGAATGGTGCAAAACAAATAATAGGTTTTGTAAGCCGAACGTTAAAACCGTACGAGAAACATTATACAATCTGCGAGTTGGAGTTGTTGGCGATTGTGTATGGCTTGCAGAAGTTTCGTCCGTTAGTAATAGGAGCCCCGCTAAATATAATTACCGATAATATGGCACTGAAATTTCTAACATCATGTAAGTTCCAAAACAGCAGAATGAGAAGATGGATACTCGGTATACAAGAGTATAACCCAAATGTGCAACACTGTACAGGAAAGGAAAATGTACCATGCGATGTGGCAAGTAGGATGTATGGGAACTGTACGGGAGTGGAAGATAAATGCAAATTAAAAATACAGGAAATAAGGATAAAGCCAAATTTAAGAGAGTTATTTGTAAATTTTAGAGACTACCAAATTAGAAATTTAGAATGCCGTGAGAAAATAAATAATATAGAAAATTATCCAAATTTTATAATAAGAGACAATGTGTTATGTTCCACAATAAACAATAAAACAAGAATAATAGTACCAGAGGAAGTAATAGAAAGATTTGTGCAGGGTATACATGAGACATATGGGCATATAGGCCGAAACAAAATTTTCAATATGATAAAAAGAAAATGGTATATAAAAAACATGCTAGCAAAGATTTTAGAAGTCATAAAACGCTGCGATATCTGCGAAAGAGCAAAATAGGTTATATGTAGGTCCATATAGAATTGTTGAAAGGAGGGGAAGAAAAACATATGTACTTGCAGACATACGGACAGGAAGAATAAAAGGGAAATATGATGTACGCGACCTAAGGCCGTATATACAATAATAGAAAGAGTTGTAGATAGAAATCATTGTCAGATGTAAATAGTAGTTTAGGAATAGTTTAACTTGTAAATATACAGAGTACAGTAGTGCAGTGAATTTATTAGAACGATAAACGAGGCTATGAGAAAGGCATAGGCCTAATACAAAGTTCATTGATAAAGTGTAGCAGTGAAAGGACGGAAATGGAATGGGGAAGCAAATTGGCTGAAGCTAAACACAGCTGATTGAGTCGAAGGGTCGTTGCACTTAGGCCTATAGCAATGAATGGAGGTAATGCAACCAAGGTCGGTTATCAGCTGTGACGAAAGTAAACAATGTAGGTGTATTTTGTAAATGACAGATGTAGAGTGAGATACAGGGTGACCTGAAAGGAATGGGCACTGAAACAAATTTATGAACGATTGTTGTTAGTAAAGAAGCAACAGTTAAAACGTCTAATGACATCTTAAGACAAAAGAAAGGTGGTTGCTATTCGGAGTAAGCGAGTTTAGGGGCTTACGCGTTGTTTGCAAGAAGCAAACGTGAAAAACGAAGGTAGAGGAGTGTTGTATGTTAGGAGGCAACAATTTTGCGGATGAGCTGAAAAAAGAGTAGGCAATAAGTTATTAAAATTTTCTAAAAAACCAAGAAAAGGTGAAGAAAATTGGAAAGTAAGCGGAGGTACTGAAGAAATAGTAGTAAAAGAAATTGAAAAAGTAAAAGGGTAAATAAAGTTTGGTCTGACCAGCCAAAGAAGTAAGTAAGAAAGCAATGGAGAGATAAAAGGAATATTCGTAGGCTAATGAAGGTAAAAATAAAATAAAATTGTTAAAGTAAAATGATACGCGAGAAATAATGATGATCAAAGTTAGTAGTATATGTTAGGTTAGTCAACCCAGTATATTTTGATATAATTGTAAATATAGGGTAACCAGGCAAGTGTTTTAAGTCCCCAAAAGACAAAAATTGACAATATAAAACAAAAAGTGTGATTAATGTATTTCAGTGGACGATTACTCCAAAAAAGGAGAAAATGTTATTATAAAATGTATGTTTTCAGTGGACGAACTCTCAAAGCGAGAAACCAAGGGTAATAAAAAATTGTAATTGTAATAAAATGTATATAAGTTTACAGGAAATCGATACTTCCAAATGAAGTAAGTTAGAAATATTGAAATGTATGTGAAATATGGAAATTGATGTGTATATAAAAATATGTAAAATTTCAGGAAGACTTCGAGATAAATGTAATTAAAATGAATTTATGGTATGTTAGAGTAAGTAAACTATGTACAGGTAGAACCAAAAAAGATAAGAGGGTAAGGAAAAAAGAGTTTTGATTCCTTATTCTTTCTGTGAGAATAACTCATCTTTAAGAGCGGGAGTTTGCAACGGATAAACCTTATGCAATGCGTGAAAAATTGAGTTTTGTT
>JAGFPH010002583.1:140360-189520 GCA_018207615.1 Philaenus spumarius | reverse complement strand
CGTCCACCTCCACCCCCCACACCCACCCCAGGGTCACGTGAGGGTTTAGAGTCGTGCGATTGGCCCCCCTCCCCTTTGGTTCTCAGGTGGCATGCCCTCTACTAATATATAAAACAAACACAGCTCACACACAATTATTCTTCATTGAGACGTCGTCAAAATAAATAAAACACCACACAAAACGTCGGACATAGTTCTAATTTGTTGACCAACAGAAAACACCACAATTAACTATTTAAAATGTTGGACAGCTGATAATCAGGGTTGCCAACTGCCAAGAACAGCATATCCCGTCAACGACTAATTCCATACAGCCGACATGATTATTTTTTAATAGATAGAGTTTCCTGTAAAATTTACTTGGAAATTTAAAATTTTGGTACGTTCTTTACGTAAGCTATTATGATAATGAATGTTGGTTGTAGTTGATTGTCATGAAAGAAGACAGATACACATTTTGTTTTATTTTATTTCCAATTCAATCGATTTTGATTTAAAGATTACTTATACTTAAAAGTATTATGCTACCTATCTAATATTGTCAATCATGAGTGTAACGGGTGTTTATGAAAATTTTGTTACATAAAACAACATTATTTTAAAATAAATTCATTATTGATAAATACAAGGTAAATTATTAGGTGTTTTAAAAAAATACAACAAATGATGGTTCAAACACAATGTATTACGGCCATTGGGCTTCCACAGAAAATGTTAAGATATTGGACATCTAGTTAAGATATTGAACTATATATCTACTGTACGTATATTATAACTCTATCTTCGATTCTAAGTGTTGCTCTGTTCATTTGAATTTATTTTTCATTAACATAACTCAATCAGTAAATAAATTTTATTAAAAATCTTTAAGCAGTAGTTGAAAAAATAACAGCTTTTATAAAAATAATAGTAATAGCTAGAATCCTTATAAAAATTTGAATAAATTTATTTGCATAAGGTGTAATAACATTTATTTATGTCGTTTTGCAGTTTATAAGACTCGTCTTGAGTCTTATATGCATTAAGTATGTAAACCGTGACATTAGTTTTTTCAAAGTTAGGGAACGAAAGACAATCATTTTCCACTAAATTAAATCCTTTCATAACTCTCCTTACCCCTAGAAGGCGTTTATCTCCAGTGAATACAAAAACAGCTGACTCAGTCTTTACAGTCAATGTGTTTAACTAAGACTTTCACCTCTAGCACAGTGCGCAGGTTCGAACCTAGTTTCTGGCGTTTAACTTAATTGCCCCTTCAAAGCCATCATTAGTTTAACTGGCAAAAAGTAATCAGGTCAAGAAACAAACATTAAATAATTTGAAAAAGATTGACGTTTTTATTTTTGAAGAATTGCAATTTAATCCTTATCTTTTAGATTTAAAGTATTTTATCAACACACAAAATTTGGAATATCACTAATCATTATAAATAGTTGACCGAGCGAAGCTAGGTCTCCGTTTTAGCTCGACCGCTCGGCATTTCGTCTGTCTGTCTCACGATTACGGCCAAACGCCTTGACCGATTGTCATGATTTTTTGCATGAATGTTCCTTATTCATAGGCCGAACGATGTATGTATACGGTTTTATCCATTTTTAATCCCTTACATAAAATAAAAAATGGAGGCCGCACCGTTTCTCTCAGTGTAAGGTGTTTTTCAAAGCCAGTTTGTCGCTTACCGTAAGTCGAATTGAAAAACTAATAACATTTTGCGGGTAGCAAATTCGATGTAGAAAATTTCTATCTTGATTTTTGTTTCGTATCTCTAACGGTAAGCTCAAAAAATGGCCACAAACTTCAAATACGTTTATTCTTAAGATATCTTCATAAAACCCTATAATTTTATGGAGAGGGAGAGAGAGAGCATTGTGACTGTGACTGAGTTGTGGAGGGGAAGCCGTAATAAAGAGCCAGATTGGCTTTGCGTAGCATTTACTGAGCTGTAGTCCTTTACCAACTACATTCTCTTATTCATTTTTTTTCTTTGTTGCACCACACAGTATTTAGAGTCGAACTGTTTGGTAACTTCATCTATACTAATATTATAAAGAGGTAAAGTTTGTTTGTTTGTTTGTTTGTTTGCATGTAGGGGGTAATCTCTGGCGCTACTGAACCGATTGAAAAAATAGTATTACTAATAAAAAGCTACACTATCCCTGAGTAACATAGGCTATAATTCAGTTCGGTAAAAACCTTTTTTTATTTTAATATTTGTAAATTTAGTCGGAAAAAATCTTAGGTTAGGCCTGGAATGATAAACCAACACATGTATTTACATTTATTACCATAGCAACCAATTGAATAAAATAACAGATAATATAGATATTTGCTTCAATATTTCCAATAACAGCCGATTTCAAAATTTGAAGCAATTATTTTTGTATTTCTAGCTTTTAGGTTAGGGTTTTAAAGTGTAGACTTGAGCTTTGCTGGTTCTTTTAACTATTATTAACTGCTGTTATAAAATATAAGAAATAATTTGTTATGAACATTTAACATTATTTACCATCTTAGTTTTTAGGTAATTATTAATATTACACCTTTATTATAAATAAAACATAACATATGTTTTTAGAAAGTTCCGTTGGGGGTTGGCGTGCGGAGCACGCAGGGGTCTCCCCTAGTTAAGGAATAAATTGCAAAATATTTGTTCACTGGCTAAACCTTCTACTTACTTCCTAAGGCCAGCCATACACGTTACGGTAGACCGGAGAGGTATAGCTGTACAGGTGACCTGTACAGGTAAACCGAAGCGTGTGTGCCAACCACTTCAGGCAAACCTGCACAGGTAAAACGACCTGCACAGGTGTGTTCACCTGAGCGTGTGTGTGGGCCGTCCGGTATACCTGCACAGGTTTGAGTCAGTTGTGGCGAATACTCCGACTAGAGAGCTTCGTGTTGCTGAGTTCTGTGTTCGTGTTGTGCTTACTAAATTGTATATGCTTTGCACTCGCGTGCCACTGGTCTTCAAGCCAGTTCTATAGTGTTTACATTTTATTGTTTTGCTGCGTTTACGAAATCATGTCTGTTCGAAAACGGAATTCTAGAGGAATTCATTGAAATTTTCAGATCAGAACCCTGTTTGTGGCGAATTAATGGGGCGCTACCCTGTCCGCCATATTGAATCTGATTCCCATAAGAGCAATGCTACAGAATAAGTCATTTTCCCCGTCAATTCGTCGAAAAAATTTGGTTTCATATGAAGTACTGTCACATGCGGATGTTGATTGCGGAATACATTTTCAAAAACCGATTTATCTATATAATATATAAAATCGAAATACCATTGACTCACTCATCACGATTTCTCAAAAACTACCGAACGGATTGAAATTAAATTTGGTATGTAGCTTCCTCTAGGGCCATAGGTGCTCATTAAGAAAGGGTTTGAAAAATTTCGAAATTTTAGGGGGGGTTTGGGGGATCAAAGTTATTAAAAAATGATTTCTTCAAAACTAAAGAACGGATTGGAATGGAATTTGGTATGTAGCTTCCTCTAGGACCATAAGTGCTTACTAAGAAAGGGTTTGAAGAAATTCGAAATTTTAGGGGGAGTTTGGGGGGATCAAAGTTATTAAAAAACGATTTCTTCAAAACTAAAGAACGGATTGGAATGAAATTTGGTATGTAGCTTCCTCTAGGGCCATAAGTGTTGACTAAAAAAAGTTTTAAAAAATTGGAAATTTTAGTGTGGTTTGGGGGGTAAAAATTACTAAATCACGATTTCTCCAAAATTACCGAACAGATTGGAATTAAATTTGGTATGTAGCTTCCACTAGGGCCATAGGCGCTTGCTAAGAAAGGGTTTCAAAAATTCGAAATTTTAGGGAGATTTGGGGGGATCAAAGTTATTAAATCACGATTTATTCCAAACTGATTGGAATGAAATTTAGTATGTAGCTTCCTCTAGGGCCATAGATGCTTACTAAGAAAGGGTTTGAAAAATTTCGAAATTTTAAGGGGGGTTTGGGGAAATCAAATTTACTAAAATCATAATTTCAGATCTTTTGTTATTATGACAATATTGCTTTTATTATTTAAGATCTATATTTATATATAAGCCAAATACCACTCACTGAATGAACACTTAAAAAAAATACAATTACGTTAAAAAGACTGAAAATACCAACCACCACGGGCAACGCCGTACGGGTCAGCTAGTTGTTTTCATAAACGTATGATATAAATAGTAAAAAATAGTAAACTTTATTAAATTTTTACTCAGTTGCAAAAAGAGATATTGCAAAAAACTTTAGCAATCAACACTCACAATCTATTTTACTTTAAGAAAAAAAATACAGCTTTCGTTTTTTAACAAAAATAACACAAAAATATGCTTAACAGTGAAGGTATGTTTTGGTTATTTAACATTGAAATTGGTACCCAACTTCACCGTTTTGAACGTAGGGAGCCGAGCCTTAAGAGCGAATTTCTTCACCCATTCGGTCTACCGTAACGTGTGTGAGCTCTCGCCTGTACAGGTATACCGGAGAGGTTAACCTGCGCAGGTATACCTCTCCGGTATACCGTAACGTGTATGGCCGGCCTTACAGGCACACTATATTTAACCTAAGCTCAAAACCACATTTGTTATTTCAACGAGCTAGGACTACTGTTCACAGAACTACTAGTATTCAAAATAATACCAGACAGAAATATAGAATCGCAGGATCCTGAAATCAGGTGAATTTTTATCGACTTACAAATATACTGATTGTTTACTAGTATACAAATATTTCAATGTTCACTTATAGAACTTAAATTACAGCAATTTTATTACAAAATATACATCTAAACGTGTTATTGCGCTTGCCCTTAGGATCCTGTAGAGTAAATTACATTTAATTTGTATTTAAGTGACTAAAACGTAATAACAATGGACTATGTTGTACATTCTGAATTCTTCAAATTGTATAAAAACTTTGCATATTCATTATGAGGTATTTTATAATGATATGCTACCATGACAACATATTATAGAAAGTATACAGTTATGTTTCAACTAACTAACGTTAATACGATATAAAACGATTTCTTCATTTCCTTGGTGTACTGAGAATTAACAGTATTTTCAATAGCCCCAATGCATGACTTTTACAAATACAGTATTTATTTATTTCACGTATAAATTTAAAATATTCGGCTATATACCTGTTATACGCGTCTGCTAAATACAATATCATTACATTCTTGAAATTATGATAAGCATCAGTTAAGACAACTATTTTTTCTGTAGGCCTACTCAATCTTGTCAAGTTTCTGTACAAGTGCCTAAAATTTAAATTATGATTAGGTAAAATACAAAGTAATTCATCTAAGTAAACAATGTTTCAACAGTTTAAGATGTAATAATAATATGTTAAACATTTTGTAACACGTTCTGCTTATCAAAATACAACTGGTTAATTAAAAGATACAATTTTTCAAAATCTCACACAAAGTTTAGTAATCCCGCAAATTTGAGATCCCTACAATTTTTTAAATGACAATAGAATACAAAAAATACACACACAATATCTTGATCTACATATTAATATACTAGAGGGTGCCGCTGATTTTTAAGACGTCTAAATGTACCAAGCTTAAGTTTAATGTTTCTTGTACCTTAAAAATGAAGAAACTTATTGTCTAAGTTTACATGTGAGGCCCCTAGAGCACAAGGGGTTTAAGTGAAATTTTTTCATGAATGGAGATATGAAGAAATTAATACCCAAACATGCTGAAAATACCGTGCACAAGAGGTGTAGGTGCTAGTCCATCAGGTGCTGAGATTTTTGCTGATAAAATTTGCTTGGAACGTAAACTAATTTACAAATCACAATTTTATATTTTCACACTAAGACAACACGCTTGCTAAATAGGATAAACTACTTCACCTGATTACACCACAATAATATCTTGCGGTTTATTTACTCAACAAACGTTAGTCAATTATCACATGGATAAAGCCAAAATCAATTCAAGTTGACAATATGAACTTTGGCATATTAAAATCCCTTCATTCGTCTCTATTTTAAATAAATTCAAATAAAATCGACATTTTGTCTTCCAATGGTTCCCATAAAAACGATGTAACTGCTAATTAAATCAATACGTTATATTTGACAAAAATCAAACAGTATGCCTGCATCATTAACAAAAACAGTACATCTTTTCTATTTACGTTCTACGAAATGTTGACAAGAGAAGTAAACTTTAGTCATCAAGAACTTGTTGAAGTAAATTAATGAGACAGTTGCGTGAAATATCTGCTGACGTAAGGACTAGAAGTAAAAATCAACGTCAAACTAAATATGATGATCCGTGATATATACATCTACCATTCACTTTTTTTCAAAGTTTAACAATTTGATTATTTGAGGCTGTAATATTATTAATTACATTTGAAGTCGAAGTAGTGAAACGAGTTTTAGAAGTAGGTTTCGATTTGGGTATTAAGTAAACAAATTGATAGAAATAAAAACTCATTTATATATTTATATTAATTGTTCATAATTTGCAATGATATTAGGCCTATGTAGGAGACCCCTGCGTGCTCCGCACGACATCCCCCGATGGAACCTTCTAAAAAATATGTTATGTTTTATTTCTAACAAAGGTGTAGGATTAATAATGACCTGAAAAATAAGATGGTCAATAATGTTAAATGTTCAAATCAAATTATTTCTCATATTTTATAACAGCAGTTATAATGAAGGTCAAAAGAATCAGAAAGGCTCAGGTCTTCACTCAAAAACCTAACCAAAAAGTTATAAATACAAATAATTGTTTTATATTTTGAAATTAGCTGTTAATATTGGTCACTCACTATCAATTACCGTATAGCCTATAATCAATAAGTATGCCTACTATTAAATTATAATGCATCTTATTTATTTTTAATCAGGATGTAACATGGTTTTCCTTGTTTTAAATTCCATAACGCAAGATGTTATTTATTTGTGTGTGTTGAAACATGTGTTGATTCAGTCTAGGCCTAACTTAAAATATTATTTTGTACTACGCTGTACATCCGAATCACCAGTTTTATCTATTATTGTATTCAATTGGTATGATAATTAATGTAAATACATTCAAGAAATATATGTCGGATCATCAGTCTAGGCTTAACCTAAAATTGTGTTTAATTTATATTTCCTGCCTTAAAGGCAATATACACTCATAATTTATGTTTTTGTACTTACACAGTACGTTTTGAATGATATAAGTTTCATTTTTAAATTGTTTTTTTAGTTTTTCATAATGTTGCTCATTTATTGGTATTACAGCGGTTAGGCGCTAGGGGTTTTAACGCCCAACTATTGTGAATTTGTTCCGACTAAATTTACAAATATTGAAATAAAATTTTTGTTTATCAATATGAATTCTAGCCTTTGTTACTCAGGGATAGTGTAGCTTTTTATTAAAAAAATAAATAAATTGGTTCAGTAGTTCCAGAGATTACTCCCAACATACAAACAATCAAATTTTACCTCTTTTTAATATTAGTATAGATAGTGTGAGTTTTTTTTACTTCAACAGACGGCTTTATTCACAAAAACCTATCTTAAAAGTTAGATGTACAAATAACTGTTTTAAGTTAGAAATCAGCTGATAATGGAAATATTATAGGAAGCAGCTGACTTACTGTTATTATTATAGTCAACAAATATATGTAATCGTGCTTAAATTTTTGTTAAACATTGATTATATTTTTTGTTGTTTTTATGTTCAATAGATGCTGCAGTTTTTCAAAAAGTACATATAAAACACGCTTGTATTCAAATGAAAGTTTGGGTCAAAATTTCAAAGCAATTTATGAAGAACTTTATGAGATTATCAATTTTGAACAAACGCACATTTACATTTTCATTTATATAGATTTTCAATTCTTACATATCTCAATGTTGGTAAATATTATTTCTTTGTCACCTGTAATACAAAAATAAAATTTTTACATTTTATACAATATATTTAATCAATAATATGTTAAGCCTACTTGTTTATTGTGAACATTCAAGGAAAGTTATAAAGAATATTTACAAACGTTACAAATGAAAACTATGATTTTTATAAACTGATAGAGGGTATAGTTTAGTTCAAAATGGCACAGTGCGAAAAAAGAGGTAATAACAAGCGGAATGGACTAAATCTAAGGTCTAAGGATGGATGTTTAGTTATACTTGTAAATGCAACTATTTCTCTGCAAATAAAAATAACAATAATTATGTATGAATGTTCATAAATTGCCAATCTTAAATAATTTGATTACTATTAACATAGACAAAACTAATAGTTAAATAATTAAATAGTCGCTTTATACAATTGAATCGCTTGAGGACTAAGATATTTGTAAGAATAAAAATACATTTTTGTCAAACCATTTCACGTATATTTATTTAAAAAAATTATTTTCTTATATTTCAGAAAATTCATATTTATTAAATATGATGATTTATGCACTTAAAAAGACATATCTGAATTCATTTTAAAATTGTATGATGACTAGATCTAATATATTTGAAATATTTTGCATTTCCGAATATCGACATAAATTTCCGGAACAGTAAAATGAAAATAGAGAAAAATAGCACCGTTCTTTGTAAAATGTAAATCCTTGCTTACAACTTTTTTAAGTACAATATTATATTTGTTGTACTTTGTTATAGTTTTAGTGTGCAACACCAATGACCCGATAACATGAATACTGTGAAGATTGTTATAATGTTTAACCAAACTCTTTACCCACACCATTTGTTGTAAACGAATATTGGGATCAGTATTACAGGGCATGAATTTAATGATGATAAATTAATTTTAAAGTTACTTTTCATCTGGATCAAATTCGAAATTGGTGTGTCTGTATTTTGTGAAAGGCCAGGATGTTGACTCTTTAATTGCCAAGTCTTGATTAAAGACTTTCAGAGTGTGTTTATATTTGTATTTCAACAGGTAATACGTAATTTAGATATTAGACTCATTAAGTATAGAAATATGTAGACCTAATTCTAATTAAATGAAAATGTTACATTTCATTTATTTATTTATATTACTTAATTTCACAAATACTGTGTTATTTTTCAGAAACGGGAATTTAAAATTGTTCATTGTACATTCTAAATAAACTACATTTTTTGTAGTTTTATTAATACATATGGTTTATTCATAGAAAAATTAATTACTAATTAATGATCTCTGTAATAAGCATTACTAATAAATTATTGTCACTAAAGTAACTTAAAAACAGTTCGAGGTAGGAATGTATTACTGTTGATTCTTTTAAAAAATAAAGTAAAAACTAAAGCGTTCCAAGTCAATTACTATCTTCGGATTGGATTCAAAATTTAATAAGATTTTTAGTACATTTAACAAAATAATATGTAAACAAAATATTCGTAAATTCAAAGTGAACCTTCTTCAAGGATTTATCCAGTCGCCACTTGCCTCCTAGAGGAATGATCCTGTCAGAAAGAGCTTAAACTTCCCGACGTAATTCAGAAAATGTATACATTTGGTTGGTGAGGAATATAATGTAGAGGGGTGTTTAGCTTCGTAAGGATTCTACTGCAAGCATTACATTGTCTCCTGCATTATCAGGCTGGATTTGGTTGTTATAATGTAGTCTTATTATTTAGAAGTAATTTTATAATTGTTTATAATACACAAAACTATTTAAACAATCAATTTGACAGTCCCAATAATTGAAATTTTTAGTTGTATCAAATGTTTTGTACACCTTCACCTACGATTTTCGTAATTATCAAAGTAGCCATTTTATATTATGTATTTATATTGTTAGTATTTGTTTGGTTTACTTTCATTGTAAAACGAGTGTTTAGCTATTTTCATTGCAACAGGTATATATGTTTTGACTACATAAACAAATATAAGCAACATTATAATTATAATATTTTTGGTATTATATATTTCGTTATACTTAATAATATCCAGTCGTATGAGCTTGGACACATTCAACTATATTTTAGAAAAAGTTAAATCTGAGCTGACAAAACACAGCAACTTTCCTCAACTTCAACAAACAACACTGTATCATGAAAATCGTAGCTGAATAAAGTTTGTGCGTAAGCGTTTGTTTGTTTGGGGTTAGGTGGAAGAGAGGACTAAATATAGTCCTAACCTCGCCCCAAAAATAAAAAATAAAGTCAATATCTATCTATCTATCTATCTACGTACGACCAAAAGTCGCACGTAACCGGTTCCAATGTGAGACAGACATAAATGTGTACAATAATAAGGATTATAAAACTGTAGGTATATTTGTTAAACATTCGTATTTACATACGTTATTATATATTTAAATAAAGATAACATACTATCTTTTAATAGCTTTTTATTTCATATTGATAGATCAAAATGATTTAGAAGCTATTAACGTTATAGTGAAGACATTAATAATCGAGTATGTTTATATGTAAGGACTATACGAAGATGTACGAATAATTCCGAAGTTAATCGAATAGGTATTTACTTTAAATTTGTATAAACATATATATTGATGATAAAAGGTTGTATTTAAATACGGTTTATAATCTCAAAGCAAATAATAGAAAGTATATTACGGCATACATTAGTTCTAGAATTCATATTTTTTTAAATCAACTTCACAAGAAACTATAATGATTGAGTTTGTAAACATAACCCCAAACTATAATCTACAATTTGTTTAAGTATTACAGATGATGGGTGAAATCAGCTGTTATATTATAATTATGTTACTCACGTACGTATGTGCTTACGGATGGACACTCGCTTTTATAGGAGTTAATGTATGAATTATATTACAGTTCATTGATATTTCCTTTGTGTTTGTCTTTATTTTGTTAAACCAACCTAAACAAGTTGTTAGTTGTGAAAAATATTTAACTAATTTAAATGTGCTAATTTCATTGCTACGCTAATGAATGTAAATGTATTGAAAAACGTTATTTTGATTTAATTTAAACAGCCCAAACCTAGAATTGTGTTGCTAAGCATATGATACGAATCAGCTGTTTCATCTGTTGCAGGACTGCTTATGGGAGCGATGAATTTTCGCATTTTCTACCCTTTAAAATCATAATTTTGTAAAGTCTTTTCTTAGTTCGCCTCTATATTATTAGACGGATATACCTTCCAAATTTCAAGTCTCTAATCGGCTCTGCGTTGATCGTCAGTCAGGACATTGCATTTTATATATAGAGATATACGAGTTTTGGTCCTATGTGTGTTACAAGACCTTTGTCTTTCTTCACTCTTTATACACTGCAGTTAATAAATTCATTAGGCCTTTCCAAGTTCCAAATCTATAAAGGAGATAAACAAATAAATCTTTAATTTTTTTTAAATACATTTTTAATTTTAATTATATTTTTTGCTGATTCGTTGTTAGCTTAACTTTGTAAATTGTTTTGTCAGTGATTTATCAACGATTATGTAATCACTAGTTATTATGAATAATGACCGTATAAGGTAGTCAATGTGATCACTTCATTAATTACTTTGTTCTATCATTATATAGATTGTACGATTAGGCTGTAGAAGTAAATTCTCTTATAAAATTAAAGGCTTTGTCTAGAAATTATGCGCAGTAGCTACTATGATTTTGTCTATTTAATATTTTTGTTTGTGCGTTGACATGGAAATGCATTGTTTGTATAATAATGAATTAATAATAACACAAATATATCCATCGTCGTTAATAAAATCCCTTCGGGTTCTATACCAATGAATAATTTTTCTCGTTGTGAAATTATATAACAAGGCTTTAGTAGTATTATAATATAATATAAATAATTACATTAAAGTAACCCAACTTTGTTGACCTGTCCCCTAATTGTTTTTATTAAAAGGGAACAACAAAAACAATTTAAACTAGTCACTCAATAACGTTTAATAAGTAGAATTTTAGTAATAAAAACCTTGTTGGAAATATAATGAGACATTTCCAGGAAATAACTGCTAATTTAATCACTAGATGTAAATCAACGTCAGCACAGATTTGCTGATCCATGACAAATCTAAAGTTATCTTCAGGGTTATACACTTTATAATTTTCAATTATTCAAATTTTAATAGCTATTAATTAATGTCATTAAATGTGTGAAAGAATTTAAAAGTAGAAGAATGTATTATAATATGTTTGAAATTTAAGTTTTAATAAATAATGTTATTTAACGTATTCTTATAAATATTAAACAGCTGATAAGATTTAGAATGTGTAATAAATATATGTTTTAGTATATTAGTTGTTAGAGTTAGTGTTTTGTATGTAAAGGTATTAACAGTAAGACAGACCAGGAAGTATAGTATAAATAAGGAAATTGTAGCAAGGTCACGTGAGAGTTCGTTAAACGCGGAACACGGAACTCGCGTTGTTATGGTTTGTTTTGGAGATGTCAACAGGAAGCTAGACGGGTTATAAAATATAATCCGAATCTAGAATCTGGGCCAGAGGATTGTGGTCGATGGGCCAGAGTGGGTTGGTCGATGGGCCAGAGTAGAGTGATCGGGTGACCAGTGAGGAGCTGCGAGTTGTGCCCGTCTGTTGTTAGTGTGTTGGACCGGAAGTTAGGCCAGTTCGTCGTGAAAAGTGCGGCCAGGAAATCGAGACGGGGATTTCCGATCAGCTCGAAGTTTGGACCATCGAGATCTCAAGTGAAGAAGACAACACACTGAGTGAGCAAAGCAAAGTATTTTGGTCTATTGTTAAAGTCACATTTTATTCAGGGTTTTGGGGTTATTAACATAAAAGTAAACGCTTCAGTTGCCAATACCGTAATCCAGTCTGTCTTATAAGGGTCAATACCTAGTAAAAGAAATGTATGTAGGATAAGTAAAGGCTAATGTATCAAACCGTATATAGTTGTATTATTTTATTGTGTGAGTAAATATAGAAATAAGTATTGCCACTGAACCACTGGATGCATTGTTATTGAACTGTTCCTATAGACAAATTAGAGTTTGAATCCGGGTAAAAAGGGTAGTAGTAATTTTCAACCCCTAATACAGCAAAACCCTAATTTTTCTTTTTGTTATATTGTAATCAACAAATAATAAAACTGTTTATGATACTAAAATAACTTAAATAGAACCTTAGGCCTTATAAAACCAGTAATATAGAAAAAAAATAGAAAAAAATATTGTTGAAAATGTAATAAGGCAAAAATATAACTTAATGTATAATATATATAATTTTAAATGTACAAACCTAAATATATTTAAGAATAAAAATTAAAACAAAATGTTGTGAAAATTTGCTCTTATGTTCTTTTTAACCCAAGTACAACAA
Organism: Philaenus spumarius; assembly: GCA_018207615.1. Taxonomy (NCBI): domain Eukaryota; kingdom Metazoa; phylum Arthropoda; class Insecta; order Hemiptera; family Aphrophoridae; genus Philaenus; species Philaenus spumarius. The sequence goes on along the minus strand of JAGFPH010002583.1, from coordinate 176,253 downwards.
CGTGAACTTTTGTAACATTAACTAACAACGTGGGGTGGGATCCAACCCAACTTAATATTTCCTGTTATTTGTTATGAATTTGAAATTCTAAAGAAGGGAGATGGTTGGTAATCCATTTCTGAGTAATAACATATTGCTTTTTCAATTAACATTTTTATTAAATATCATCTAATTCTCAGGTAGGTGCAGTTTTTAACGTAACATATACAGACTGTCCCAAAAGTCCCGGACCGGTTTAATAACTCCTAAACGAAACTAGCTACAGTAATAATATTTCAGACATGACTCCTGGCTACAAAAAACTATTTTTTGAGTTGTTAGTCACTATTGCCCCTGACCCCAAAAACCAAATTTGGGGGAGTTGCCCCAAATTTTTAAATGTAAACCCCTATCAAGTGACCCATCATTTTAAATGTCTCATTGAGTTAAACACAACAGCGCAAATCTGAGGTCGATATCTTGCTCCTGTCCAAAATGGCTGACCTTTTAGTGTTTCTTATGGTCATGTAATTTAAAATTGACCCCCATTGGTTGTATTAAACATTTTTATTATTTTAAAACAAAGTAAAAAATAATCATCATCAATATTGTTATTCTTTCTGATTCACTTAGTGACATAATGAATTATACTTAAAAAGTAAATGTTCATACACTGATAAAAGTAAAAAACTATTATTAGTTTGCCAAATTATTAGTAATAAATGTAAAAATTAACGCTGGGAAAATTAGACAACATTATTCTAAGACACAATTTCATAACTGATCCATAATATCCAATGCTGCAGGTATTGTTTTGTTGATGCGGGGCTTTCCAGCAATGATAAGGATTAAGGCTTGTCATAACGAACTTAAAGTAGGAGAGTCCAAAAATGTTATGTTACAATTAATTGTTAAAGGGCCACCGGTGTTTATTACAACTGAAAAAGTAAAATATCTTAAACCTGTAAATGTGTTTACTTTGTATACGATACAAAATGTTCAATTTTAAATTACATGACCATAAGAAACACTAAAAGGTCAGCCATTTTGGACAGGAGCAAGATATCGACCTCGGGTTTGCGCAGTTGTGTTTAACTCAATGAGACCTTTAAAATGATGGGTCACTCGATAGGGGTTTACATTTAAAAATTTGGGGCAACCCCCCCAAATTTGGTTTTTGGGGACAGGGGCAATAGTGACTAACAACTCAAAAAATAGTTTTTTGTAGCCAGGAGTCATGTCTGAAATATTATTACTGTAGCTAGTTTCGTTTAGGAGTTATTAAACCGGTCCGGGACTTTTGGGACAGTCTGTATAATTTATCATTGAGTTAATAATTTTGTTTTTAACTTGTACAAAATGGTACAAAACACCACAAACTTAACATAAACAGTTTTGCTTGCAGTACAAAAACATTAAACACTATATTATAAACATTGTAAGCTATAAAAGAGAACAATCACAGAAAAAGAGAAAAGTTACTTACGTTGGAAACTAAGAACAAATTCACAAATAACGATTGATAGCAAAATAATACTAGAACAAAATTTCTTCATGAACAATACAAATTAAATACAAAACTTTTCTGGGAAAAACTCTTCAAAATCAAAATAAATATGAATACAAATCTTAAATTTATTGGGAAAAGAATTTTTGTAAACAAAGTAGGCATCTATAATGTTTTCAATTGAATTATTTTGAAAGATTATCAGCATTCAGGCAGCCATAACAAAAAATCACTTTTTTAAGTTCATCACATAAACATTTAGCACATTTTTCGCAAAATTAATATCCTTTCCGGTTCTTTCTGACGCTACCTTCATTACACACGTCACATCTTCTAGGTTTTCTTGTTTCTTGTTGAGGGGCTCTCTGTTGGGGTTGCTGCTCACCTAAGTAATGCTGAATCGACAAACGAAGCATTTTTGGAAGTCGATCATTCTAGGCTCTCACTCTTATATAAGATTCGACTAAATCAGGGGCCAAAGTTTTCAAAAATGTTGCCCTGGCTTGGGGAGAGTAAGTGTCTTGAACATTGTTCAATTATTTGAAAAGCACGTAAGCGTTGACTCCTACGAAATCCAAAACGCCATAGAAATAACGCATAAGCCAAAGTTTAGTCTTGCGCTTGTAGTTTTTTCGTGGCACAATCGATTGAAAACATCAACTTCCATGATTATATGAGAAATTGCCAGCCTTAAATATATAGTCCTACAGAATATTTCTAATACATTTAGTATATAATATTTTGTATGGGAGAAATAAATGGAGAGAAAAGAAATGTACTCCCCCTTGGTCATATTGTAGAACTTCACTATATCTGGTTTATTGGTTTCTTCATCCACACCACCATCAGTATGCATTGAGGATAGAAGAATTACACACTTGTTTTTTTTTTTTTTTTTTGAGGGGTGGGGGGTGAAAGAAACAATCATATTTTCAGGATCGTATAGAAATCGTGATGGCATTACTGGAGTACCCTTTGTTTCCACAAATTCTGGTGGAAGCTCCCGTTTATTTTTTCTCGTAGTCCCCACAAGTGTGAGTTTATTACGTGTAAATTCATCTGCCAACTCACAGGAGGTGAACCACTTATAGGTTGTCACATTCCTGTTAGTATTTTTCAGAGGATCAACTAATGTGAGCACGTATCTTATTGGTTTTGTAACATTATCAGGAACTGATATGTTATCAGTTGGTTTTGTAACATTATCAATGACGCGGTACAGTTCAAAACACAGACAAGAACAGCAAACCTTGAAAAAAAACACGGCTCTACAATACAAAGTTCAAAACACAAACAACAACGTGGGGTGGTTACTCACCCAAGCCGAAAAAACTAGGACTAGTTGAAAACTAAAAACAAAACCACCACCTGCAAAGGCTAGAACAAGACTGAATTTGAGGGTACTGGGAAGGAGAATAAAAATATGATAAGAAAATTTTACACATGGGCAGCTTCAAGTAATCAAAGCTTGGGTGGGATTCCACCCCTACGTTGTTGTTCTTGGGTTAAATCTATTGTTTACTCTGATTTAAGAGCCGGTCGAACTAACACTTCGACTTCCTAAAACTGCACACATTACTTCAAATATAAAGCCAAAGCTCAATGCGTAATATTCTAGACTTAAGAAAAATTCTGACAAGTAATTTTTGTATAATACTGCACATTATACTTATTGAGTTTGCATAATTTATGTATTTAAAAATAACACATTACAGAGAATCGTTTAGGCCTACGTTGTATCTAAAGTTTAATTTCCTGTACTGTGCTAATTGAAAAGTTGGACGATAGTAGAGAGTGCTTTTTGTTATCTTGTGTAAAAGTATTTGGCTTTTCAAAATTGTGTTTTATCTGATTTAAAATAAATATTCGTGTCTAGTGTTAGGGATCATTTGAAATACAATTTATAAATTAGAAATAATTCAATTAAAAAAGAAATTAATGAAAAGAAAGCTAGATTTAAGTAAAGAATACACATTTTGAGAAAGTGAGAGTGAATGAAAAGTAAATGACATGAGCAGAAAGTTATTGTCTCTAATAATTGAGTTATGTTTTGCTTTCGGCGAGTTTTCTTCTAACTGAATCACTGGAAAGGGTTGTGCGGCTAAGTCAAATAAAGGACCGAAACGTATTATTTACGTACCTTGTACGAAACGACAGTTTAATATTTGTATGTTCACTACGGTATACAAATTATCTAAAATAACTTTAATCAACCTTCAAATATAACAACAGAACCTTACGAAGTAGTTAATTATTATAATAATATATTTTAGACAAACAATGTGTTGTTTAATGCATCTAAGAAATCAATCTTAAAATATTGAAACATTTATGTTTCATTATTTTTCATTTAATTTTATTGTTTTGATAAAGGATGCATTTTCAGTAAACTGTAAAGGTATTATTTAGTTTGTTTGTGTGATTATAATATAAAGATATTGCAATGCTTAAGATATTGATAAATTGATACAGATTTTCTTTATGTATTTACAACTAAACTTTAGATATCCTCGTAATAAGTGAACAAATAAATACAATTTAAATTAAATACTGAATAAAAGTTAGTAATTAGTCACCAAAAAGTAGGTTTACTGTTTTTATTAAACTTATAGAACTTTTAAAATATAAGTTGCTACGTTTACAACAAAATTCGTTAAACATTATATTACCAATTTATTCAAACAGATATAGTGATTTGCAGACGTATAAGTGCTTAAGTATGCAAATGCATATCTGAGAAAAGTTCTTAATGTAAAAAGACTAACATCAGCCTAATAGCAGCAGGTTACCTTTACTCAGGTTGTTAATAAATTTACCTTTTACTTAGAAGTATTGGCTCACCCTCGGAGAAAAGTTCGTTGTAAAACACCTCCAGTACAACACGTATGAATGTTAGAGATGTTATTCCAGTACATCATTATTAAATATTCGATACAACTATCAAAAAGCTAGTTGTTTCGCGGAAACAGTAATTCTTCCAGTCACACGGGTCGATTTGATATCTTCAAATTGTAGACTATTTTTTATTCCAACTTGAGAATCAAACTCATCTGTTAAACATTGGACGAGAGGCTAGAGGCGGTAGTACAGTCTGCTAAGGACATTATAGACATTAAAGGTTTATAAAGGAACTAGGGGCTCTGCCCCTGGACGCTTCGCGTCCCAACCCCACCTCGGCCTTCGGCCTCAGATGGCTGCTTCGCTTCGCTCGCAGTTGGAAAATTCGATAAAGAATCTCGTTAATCTTTGGCTCGTTTGTACATAGATGACCTAGCATAAATCAGTTGTTTTATTTGGCAGCTGACTAAAACTCATTAAACATTATCTTCATAAGATTAACATGGGAAATTTGAAGGATTGTGTGCCGGAGCTCCTTCTTGGGTGCATAGCGGCTGAACGGATGATTGGATCTTCAATTTTATGGGAAATCGTTAGTTTGAAAATTAATTTTCTACAACTTTTGTGTTTAACATTTTTTTCTATCTCTTATCGTTTTCTTACAAAACGCAATCAAAGTGGAAAAATTAAGAAATTAAAAAATCTAAAAAATCTTTCCCGCCCAAAAGGTGCTTCCAAAATAAAAAAATGTTAAATTCTGGCAATTTTTCCAAAAGTTTCTCGTCGAGAGCTTTAATTTAAGTATAAGGTTGATGGGGTTCCGATTACGGGAAGTGCCTAATAATTAATGTCAGTGAATCAGTGAAATCGTCTATATTTAAGGACGTTGGGCGGAGCCTCCCTTCTCGGATGAATAGTGGCTAAATGGATGATTGAATATTGAATTTGACGGAAAATCTCTTCTTTGAAATTTAATTTTCTGAAACTTTTATATTTAACATTTTTTGCTATTTCTTACCACTTTCTTGCTAAATGCGCTCAAAGTGAGAAAATGAAGAAATTCAAAAATCGAAAAAAACGTTCCCGCCCAACAGGTGCTTCCAAAATTAAAAATTGTTAAATTCTTGCAATTTTCCCAAAAGTTTCTCGTCGAGAGCTTTAATTCAAGTATAAGGTTGAGGGGGGTCCTGATTACGGGAAGTGCCTAATAATTAATGTCAGTGAATCAGTGAAACCGGCTAGCTTTAAGAACGTTGGGCGGAGCTTCCCTTCTCGAATGAATAGTGGTTAAATGGATGATTGGATCTTAAATCTGATGAAAATCGTTAGTCTGAAATAAAATTTTCTACAACTTTCGTATTTAAAATTGTTTGCTATCTTTTACCGTTTTCTTACAAAACATGCTCAAAATGAAAAAATGGAAAAATCTAAAAAATCTTTTCCGCCCAAAAGGTGCTTGCAAAATTAAAAAATGTTAACTTCTGGCAATTTTCCCAAAAGTTTCTCGTCGAGAGCTTTAATTCAAGTATAAGGTTGAGGGGGGTCCGATTACGGGAAGTGCCAAATAATTAATGTCAATGAATCAGTGTTACCGTCTAGCTTTATATAAGTAGATATAAACTATCAATAAAGCAAAGGTTTATAAACCTTGAAAACTTAAATTACCTTGACAACACAATTAGTACTCCGCGCCAATGAGTGGAATTTTGGAGGCGAAATGAGAAAAGGAAAGACATTTTTAATGTAATGAGAAAAAATGAGGTAGGCACTACATAGATTAGGCTTCTATATTTTCCTTTTAAAAATATAATCAATTTTTGTTAATTTGTATTTTAATTTCATGAGTGAATTTTATACATTGTAGCGGAAAAACTCTTCTTTTAAATTTTAATCTGCTAATCTATGTTATTGTTTCAAAGAAAAGTATTAGTTTACTATTATATAGTTACTCGTACATATATATACTTAAGATTGGTGCCCTTTCATTAATTTTTTACAGAGCTTTCTTGGCGTTCTTTTTTTTAACACGAAGTGTTTTTTGGAAGATATTTATTTAACTAATACTGAAATAAGAAACTGACGATTTATTGGAGTTATTGTTACGTAAGAGTATTAAATGAATGTTAAACTTTAAATCAGATAGTTGGATGAGATTTCCTTTAGAAAGAAAAGTCCCCACTATTCGATATCTAATCCGCTATACTAGTTACAGGAACAGACCTAACTACATTTCATAAACCTCGTGTGACAATATCTATATGTATGGAGTTTAAATACAAATATTTATATAACACGTTTTAAACTTTGTGTAAACTTTATTTTCTCAGCAATACTTAGTATTCTATGTACAATTTGCACTATGCTTTGATTAGATTAAATTATGACAACATTTTTCTTGTATTAGCGATTTTTTTTAATGTTTTAAAATATTAAAGTCTGTTACTTTTATATCTCAGTTGCATTTACATATTTAGTTGTTTCAACATTTGCAAAATTCATTAAACAATTTGAAGAATAAATTTTAACGTTATTAAATTAAAATTTAATTTTATTTTAACAACGCACTTCACCAAGTTTTGTTAAAACCCTTATGAAATGTACAGTTTCTTTTGCTTTAAGACAACATATTAGAATTAATAAATTAAACATAACTATATAATGATCAAATTATCTGTATCTCTCCTCCAACAACTCATTTAAGCTTGTTGCCATTATCCTTCCACCAAATGCATTTTAAGTGAGGTTTAGTTTATCGGGTAATTAATTTAGATTGAAACAAACATCATAATATAAATGTAATCTTCTATATACAGTATATCAAATCCAATGTATGTCTGTCTGTCTTGTGTTTGTCCTTTATGCGTTACCAAACCGTCCATCAGATTGGTTTGAAATTTTACATAGTAACACAGGTTAACCCTGGGAAGGTTTTAGGCCATTTACCGAAGTCCTAGGACATTAGGGCTGTGTCCCACTGGACTTCAAAGTTCAATGTTAATCTTATGGAAGAAAGATTTATTTTGATTTTATCAGGGACACAAAAACAGCTGTTCGTATAAAAAGCATAGCAACACGTTATGTTTGTTTACATTCATTACCATAGCAACATTACTTAGCAAATTTAAAAATAGTATTAGCTTTTTGAGGTTACATTGACAAACTAAAAACAAACACAAACAAAAATCAACGAAAAATGCTTACTATATTTCAATTTGATACAAACATTGGTTGTTACATACTATTATATATATAGAACAGCTGATTTGAATAAAAAACTAAACATAATTTTAGGTTACAATGAACCAAAACACCAATTGGGCAAATTATTAGCGTTTTACAATTTTTTACAATTCTTTACAACTACCCGTTGTTTTTTTTAGATTAGGTAAAAGCAAACAAAAGGTTTACTGTGTTATCTGCAATAAAAATGAAAAAGGCCTCCAAAAATTGAATATGGAATGGTCAACTATCTTGAAATCTCAGCAACGCGCGACGGGTAAGCTAGTTTAAAATACAATATAAATTATAATGGATCAAAGACGCCTATAACGTAAGGTACAATAGTCAGAACTAGAATTATCATTATTAGCGGTTCTAAATATCAACTACTGGTAACAAAATAGTAACTAATAATAACAAAAATCACCAAATATTAACTAACTAACCACTTATTAAATTAAACTAAATAACTTTGTATTTCTAAAAAGAAACAAACGAAAATAATATGATTTAAATTGTGTCTACTTGTGATTTCACATACAGTCATAAAATAAAACATTTCATTTGTATGTAACACACAGAACATGTTCTGATGGATATAAAAGAGAAAATGTGCACCCAATATTGTCTGCACTAAACAACTAATAATTACGAAAACACATTCAGAAACTGTCATTCGGAAGCTCTCCATTCTGTGTCACCGGAAATATATATTGCTTGTACTGCAATTAAAATGGGACAGAACCCTTGGCACTTTAATAAGAGACATGAACTTTAGTAATCAAGAACTTGATGGAAATAAATTACTGAGATGATCTAGAAAATATCTGCTGATGTAAGGGCTAGATGTAATTCAACGTCAGCACAGATTTGCTGATCGGGGATAAAATCCAGCAGTATCACCAGTTTTAATACATTTTGCAAGATTCCATTGTTAAACATATATAAATAATTAGTTAAAGTTTGGTGCACGTAATCAATTGAAAGTGATTCATATAAATCTCAGTATATGAAGGTCAAGTACATGTACCATTAAACCACGAGGGCTGAGATTTGGCACAGCGGTTTTTTACGTTGTTCATAGAAAAATATATCTAAGTAAGATTACTTGCAAACTTTATCCTAACACAATAATTAATAATACATTCTTATAATTTCCATGAAGAAAGAAACTTGAAATAAGTCACATTTGTTTCTTAAATACTATCTAGTGCTTAAAAGTATACAAGTTAAAAGCACTGGAATTTTAATTTCTGCATCAAGGTATTCAAATTGTAGTCAGTAGGCCTACATAAGTATAAGTTATTCTAGCCAATAAATATTCAATTCTCCTAAAATTTAGAAATTTTAATATATAATATTGATAACGTCTGCTGTTTCTGGTGGTAATTTATAAATTTAAAATGTAGGTTTTAAAGTGAAACTTCTTAATGGCAAACGTTTCCGCTTCTCCTACTTCAGGCAGTTGAAGGAGAATCTCTAGACACGCATTTGCAGTGCTAGGTGGTAAAATAGAGAGAGAGATAATCACTTCTACTCTCTTCGTCGCATAGACAGCCTACGAGCATGCGCATGGTGTACTGAGTTAATACGTAGCATAGGGTAGCTAATGGACGAAATCGGCTGTTATAATTTTTTTTGAATCGTTTTTATTTGTTTCAATTCTTTTTGTTTATTTAGTTCTTCAAAGGAAAATACTTAGACCTGTAAACAACAAACTATGTCCGAATGAGTCTATGCCATTAGAGATTTTCAATATGGTAAATTTACAGAGCCTGTAATTTAATATTTTACTCAAAAACTGATGCACATTTTGGAAAACAAAACGAAAGATCATACATTTTACTTAAATCAATAATAATTGTTGTAATCCTTTTTTTTTAATTAATTCATGCATTCAAAACTATAACATTGTTCATTTTAAAATTAACTAAATTTTTCGTCCTTAGTATGACTATATTGATAAATTAAGAGAAATTCAAACTTGTATGATAAAATAGCTATAGATCAGTCCAACAGACCAATATAGTTTAAATGCCAAGTTTGTATGTCTAATTTATTTCTTAGTTGTCAAGAATGAAGTAAACAAAAAGGATTGTAAACATAAACATACATTTTAAACGTTTTCTAATCTTATTGCTGATCATACAATTTACATCAAATGCAAAGAAAGCAATGCTTAAAATCAACTTCTCCTAGAACCTAAGAAGTCTCACTTACCCACATTTTTTTCATATTGTTATATGTGTTCATATTGTTCTTTTTTTCGTGAATTATAGAATACATCTCTCAATAGTTATTCTTTACATTTATCGACCGTTTAATACGTACAGTCGTGGTCATAGAAATTGCATCACGTAAAAATAATGAAGGATCTCCTTAAACCAATGTTGTTCTTTATCTTTTGATAATTTTAAAATGTTTTGCAAAGGAAAAGAGTCTGTTATGAGACGTGAAAAATGGTTAAAACCGAAATAAAAAATAAATAATATTGTATTCATAAAATGATAAATACAATTTTTAGTGTTAACGAAGAATTTAAGAAAAAATTGTTATTTACATACTCATATGAATTTATTTGGGAAAATTGTATAAAAACATTAAAAATATATTTATTGAAATATTAATATAAACTAGTATTTTGTCGAACCGCCATTAGCCGTGATAACTGAGGCGATCCAGTTTGGCATTGAGTTAATCGAATTTTTTATGATTTCGTCACTAATCTCCTCATTCCACTCTTAGCACATCTTTATTCTTAGGCTTTGCAATACATTTATTTAGGATTTGTTTACACATTTAGGATAAAAAGATAACAATCATAGCTGATGCAATTTCTATGACCACGACTGTATATAGGCATATTGCGAAACTTTGAATTTTTCTTGTTGTTTTATTATAACATTAAAACCTTATAAAGCAAAACAAATACTATTTATATCATTTTAAGTTACTTGATAGAACCCTATTTTAATGAAACAACCTGTCAATATTTGGTACAACTCTACAAACCTTCATTGTAAAAATATAACAAAAAAATTAAAAAGTCAAACGTTAAAGACTTTTAGAGTTTTACTCAACATTGTATGTTTTTTTCTAGATACGATGAATGTATTTTTAAATTAATAAAACAACAAACCTTTTTTATTGTTTCCTCTCCTTACACCTTTTGTGATAATTTGATTGTAAAAATGGTGGACTTACAATTATGACCTATGACATGCTAGTCAATTATGTCTTCATTATTTAAGTATTAATTATTAATCGCATTGTTTATATTTATTTGTGGCAATTGTATCCTTAACAAAATTATATAATGTTGAACACATGTAGTCTGTAAATAATTTACTTTAGACAGAATATAAACAACGTATTTTTTAAATTGCGTTATTAATTGAGCTACCTGGTGGTTTAGACTTTATTAAATAGTTTGACTTGTGTGTTGAAAGAACAAAGAACATCGTTAAAAGATATGGATATGGACTTTTCATATTGATATGGAAACCAGGTGTCTTCAAACTCACTTAAAACAATGATTAAACATACATAATACTTTATTTATAAAAAGTTATTATAACATTTAATTTTGTGTATATTTTATTAGATATTTTGTCAGTACATTTACATTTCATTAAATATTCAATAACGGTATATCTAAATTGAACTCTGTTGGAATTTAATGTGCATATACTTTTATATTTGTACAAAAAAAATTGATGTGTTAGTAAATAATAACATAATGATGGTTTATTAAGAGGCACATATTTTATAGCAATACTCGTTTATTAAAAGTCTGTGTAGAGTGGTGGAATGGGGGTTCATCATTCCACGTCTTGTAGATATTCAATTCGCCAAACACATGCTATATTATGACACCTACTTCAAATACCGAAACTCTTGTATGTCTTGAAAGTCAGTTTATAACTTTAATAAAACGATCTTATCCCTTATTATTTGTTTTATTTATCAACCGATAGTAAACAGAATTTTAATGGTATTTGTCCAATAATACTAAGCAATTACTGAATTCGTTACATGATCTCTTCGTCAGGGAAGATCAAAACAAACTATGTCTTAATGTCGAGATAGTGCCGGAATTTATAAATAAAAAAAGGGAAAATGTGATGAAAACGGCAGCAAACTTGAATTTCTCAATATAAAATTGAGTTAAATCGTCTTAAATTTACTAAATACTATTAGCAATGAGTCCGTAGATAATATATGTTGGTAGTTTTTCAGTTGATAAAGTCAATAAAACCAAGATATTGAAGGCTATAAAATATCTCAAAATGTATAATATCCGAAGGACACCAGTTAGGATATATAAAACGTGTACTATGAGTGTCAGTATAATGCAGATTTATTTGCTGAATACCTAGCGGAAACCTTCCGGCTACGTCCTAGAGAGATCACATTAATAACAAAAATAAAGAAAGGATACATTAATAAAATTTGACATTCGAAAAGAATAGCGCAAAGAACGTATTGATACAATTAAAAACCTTAAGGGTAAAAAAGTCCCTGGCTGTGATCTTGTAGATAAAAATGTAGGTCTTCAAAAAATATTTAAAAAAAGAATTGGAAAAATGTCTTTACCTAACCATTGGTACAATCAGGTTGAAGTATGTTGAAAGACATTGGAAGGTTTAAGAGGTGATTATGATCCCAAATTGGGAAAAGATCCCAATGATAAAACATCGTACTGACCAAAAAGTTTTTGAGAAATTACTTATCCAACGACTTAAACAATTCATTGCAGAAAAGATCAATCCCTTGTGGCGCGGCCCTAGACTTGTTCATCCTTGCAGTGCCCTGGTGATGGAGTATATCCCTTTTGGGGCCTGCCGTCTGTCCTCTCACAGACGAACAGGGGTTGTCAGGATGGTTGTTTTGCAGAAAGAAGGGTGTTTTAAATAAAGTGGTAAACGGTTGCTCAACTTCAAAAAACGTTTATTCAAAGTAGGGATGTGCTAAACAGGTATATTCCAGTACCAGATACATCAGGTACAGGTACTTTTTAGTATTCATTTGCAAAGTATCTGAAATCTAGAGGCATTTATTATTTTAGAGTTTTTATACAAAAAGAGGTACCTTTGGTATTAAAGTATGTTGTACCCACTATCAGTACCAACTAAATGATATATTTTTATTAGTAAATACCTGTGTAACTTCTCAATAAAACTTGTTATTAAGTACGAACATTTAAACATAGCGTTGTAGGTGAGGTTGAGTAGGAGGGGCGGGGGGAGTTTGAGTCGTCTAGTCTACAAGTCAATCAAACAGTAATTAACTGCCATAAAATCTGTACCCTATATACCAGTTCCTGTACCTGTACTCTGCCAGTGGAAGTAACTGTATCTGGTTAGTCTGGTATTATTTTTTCTTCCCGTGACTGCCTAGTACTAGTACCGTAGACGAAGTAAAAAATACCTGGTATTTTTGCCCTCTCGTACCTAGTACAAGTTCCTTTGACGAAGTACCTGTTACAGAATACCAGGTACCTGTAAACCAGCCCACCTCTAATTAAAAGTAAAAATATGTTTTCCTCTTCTGGTCCGAACTTACAACTAAACTAACACAAGAAGTCAAAAGTATGATGAATAATTACCCTCCTTAATGAGTCTACTCGCGGACAAACGTAACATTTGCTGGTTCTTTCCAGCTATCGCCCTCCCCCTTAGTTTCACTCTAAACTGTGTTCCCAGCAAACTGTCTTCTAGCCAATATACCATGTCTACTGTTAGTGACCCTTTATTTCAACATTGTTACTAATTTAAGGTACCTGATACACTCTCATAACAACACACCACTAAAGATCAAGTACAATATATCACATGTAGGTTCAATATATGCAAAGTAGGTTCAAATATATTATTAGATGATGTAAAGGCTTTTAACAAGGTCTTGCAAATAGAATAAATCTATAAACTTAAGCGTGATCTTCCAAAGATGATTCTTCAGAGTCTGAAAACCTACATATTACAAAGTTTCAGAGTTAAAAACAAATAACTCTGAGGAGAGTGGTATTTGGTTAAGATCCGATTTAGTAATGATAAAACTGAATGTATTCAAATATGTTCCTAGTAATAGATCAACTGTAAAACAAAATACTGTAATACAGCAGATATTAAATTCTAACAAAATGTTATACTAATTGCACTCATGTTTTTTTTAATATTATTTAAATAAGCAGTTCATATATTAAAAAATATTCATATTTATTCAGTATGTGATTAGTATTTACATACACTTTCCTAAAACAAAAATAAAAAAAAAATACAGAGTGATGCTCGGTCGCAAAGGTACTTACGCTACAACAAAAAACTGCTTCTCTTTAGGAAAATATTGAAAAAAGTGGACATATGAATTACAGATGTGTGGTTGTACAAAGAAGATAAAGTTTAGTACCATACACAAGTTTGCCCAGTGTTGTTAATCCGCAATGTACATCCGTTGTGGCAATCTTCATCGTGACCTCAAGATGAACACCATCTCAAAAGAAATCAAGAGGAGTGTAGAGTGCCACAAACATAATTATATTTCTACAGCACGATAATGATGAAATAAATTGGCTCTTCAATAAGATGAGCCGGTTGAAACAAACTTAGCCTTTTGAACTGTGTTCTTTGAATGCATGTAATTAATTACATGTGTGAACAGAGTACATACCTAACAGTACATCATTGGGTGACACGCCAGCAAACAATGGACATTCATATGAAATTGAATTGCTAAATATCCTTTTATGAATAGTTGTAAATAAATTTAAAAAAATTTACAATAGATGCTAAGACTATTTGCTGCAATTATTATTATAAACTTGTTCAACATTCAACATAATGTTGGGTAAACGTGACACGTAGAAGAAATTTATTATTGTCGAATATGGTCTGTTAAATAATTTTAATATTTCTTATTTATATCTAGAAAATAAATTTATTTTTGTATTTATGTGGAAAAGACATAGCTTTAAAATGTAATGGTTGTAAGATTTAATTTATTATGTGAAAGGAATTTGTCTTAGACTATGTATTATAAGAAGATTTTATTTTCAAGTACAAATCTCAATTATTACTTATAAAATTTAATTGAATAATGTTCAAATCATACTTTGGAAAAGTCACCTTAATTCAAGTGTAGGATATTTTGAGCAGAAAATTTCTTTTTTTATTAATAAGAACCTTAGAAATGTTTAAACCCTCACCAATTTGTATACTTCTGTTTATGTTGCAAGCACCGAAAACTTGATTTCCCAGCAGACGGAATACGAATTTATTGCGTTTATAAAAATATTCTTTCTGAGCCAGAAAGCTGAATATTGAAACTGTGAAGACGTTTCTTTGAGTATTTCAGATTGATCTATAGTTTGCTTTAAATATTCAAAATCATAAAATTTAATTTGGTAAAACTGTTATTAAATTTTCATGTTTTATTGAGCTAAGCCTAATTTTGTCCATGCTATTCTAGCAATAGACCTTGTCAATTTAGTAGAAACAAAAGGGCAGTCGCAAATATTTTAAAACTAACAAACATGAATGTTTTGGCTATAACTTAGTTAATATTTTGTAATTTAAACATTTTATGACTAAGTTATTAACTTTATACAACAGAAAAAATTTTAACATATTTTTTCTAGAAGATAAACACTTAACCTTTTGGCGGGAGCGCCAACTGGGCTCACACCGACGGGTGCTGGCAACATTTGGGCTACCTTCGAATAATATAAATTATTTGGCCTGTAAGTGCACCTGTACACCGTTGATCTAGTGTTAGTATATTCCAGAATCTAATTCTCGCTGATTCCGAGTATTTCCGATCATTTCCGAATGTATCTGATTCGGTACGTTCGGAATCACCCAGTTGTGGAACCGTTACTCCGAGTTCATTGAAAAAAGGGCAATAAATAAAAATAAAGACTTGAATAAAATACATTTAAATACAACAAAATGTGTAATTACATTTTACATTGAAGGACAAAGAAAGTGAGAGAAAAGGAATGTAGACGTACCTACCTACCTTTGTACCGGCATACGAAAATGAATTACCTACTTCTTGTAAATAATAGAATCGATAAATTATAATACATTTAAAAATACAGTAAACAGCCTTGAAATAACAGTAAAATTGTGCCTAAAATACAACAAATTTTTACTTATATTTTCCATTCAAATTGGCCGCTCTTCGGATGAAACGTCGACCTTGTGAACTTTGCCACTCATTTACGGTCGTTGTTCGTTGTTCTCTAGGATAGCCTGCATATGGTGTCTTACTGTATAATTAGAGAATACCTGTTCGTTCCTATGTGCTGCGAATTGTCTTGGTCTATGTAAGATCGTTTTAGTGAAAATGCTGCCAAGAAGGTTAAGTTAATTACTTTTAATTAATTACATAAGCTCCTCATGTTTGTTAGATTCTCAAACAGATAAATGATTTTCACAAAAACTCACTTAATAGCGAAAATTAATACTGAAATCATATATTATATGGATCGCTTTGATATTTTCCAGTATGACACTAAAACCAAGTGATTGGTTTTTAAGGAGGTGTTCAGAGGTAAACTAATTTGCAATAGTTACACTAGTCAGTCACCTGGTTATGTACATTCAAATTCCTAGGGTTGTGGTGGGAATACAAAAGGCTTCAACCTTACCTTCTGATAATACCTGCTTGCTATCTATCTATCTATAATCTATCCTCAATCTATAATGTTTCTTTGTACAATAAACTCAGAACCTATTCTACAGATTTTTCTCAAACTTTTTAAGTTTATCCATATTATTGGGATGGGGAGGAGTGATAATACATTACAATTACCAAAATCTAAGGGGTTAAAATGGGGTTTCTACCTCTACATAATAAATATAAATTTAACTTAATACAAGCTATAAATCTAAAATTGTCTAATAATATTTTTAAGTAATATTCCAAACAAAAACATTTGCGATGCGATTACTTAAGACAAATTATTGAAATAACATTAAATTCAAATTCATACAATTACTTTTTCTAAGTGCTCAAAAACTATTTAACTAATTTCACTAAAAACTTCACAATTTACACATATTAGTACAAGGATTGGAGAATACGGTCACTACAATGCAAGATTTAGAATTGGGTACCTACTCAAATACAATAAATATAAATTTAACTAACTTCCTACAAGATATAAAGCTGAAACTGTGTAATATTATTTGTGAGTAGCCTAATATAAAAATAAAATATTGTGATTGCTTAAGTCAAAGTAATAAAATGGGATAACTACCCTTAAAATTTAAATACAAATTAAAATGGGATAGGTACAATATAAAATAAATATCATTAAATGTATTAAATGCTAAATTAACATCTTATTTTAACCAAAATTTAAATTCAAAAATTTTTTTTAAGACACTCACTAAATTGTATTCGTAAAGTTAATCTTAATACATATTTATATTTATACATTCAAATCAAGCAATAGCGAAGCGTTGTCGTGTCACACTAGTCAATTTATAAATATTATTATTATTATTATTAAAATAATTCGATTGATTTCGAACAAATTTGCACCAAGCATTTCAATTAGGCCTGTATAGATGCCCAAAAAAATTATTTTGAGAAATTTTGAAAAATAACCTCCTTTTTGGCCAAACCCCCAAAAATCAGTTATTATTATTATTATTACCCAAGCGAGAATTTTTAGAAAGATACGGTTTTATCCATATGGTAGGGTACATTAACGGCTACAAATAAGCCAAATTTTATCAAAATCGTTATAGCCGTTGTTGAGAAAAATAGATTTTTCTCGTTTTTGTCCATTTTTGGGGGGTGAAAACCCCTTAAAAATCAAAAATTTGGAAAAATTAAAAAAATGCCTGCAGATATTCTAGTACTATACCTACATACAAAATTTCATAAAAATCGGACCGTTGGTATGGTCTCCAGCTCTGTACAAAATCTAACAGACACACCGACACACGGACACACGGACAGACATCACAAAAAAAAAAAAAAAAACACTTTTTTGGGTTCAGGGAGCACCAAAACAAATAATTTTACTAGAAATATTTTTGGGTTCAGGGAGCACCAACACAGATAATTCCACTAAAAATTCTAATTCGAAAATTTGGACGAAAACAATACTTTCTATACAATATATTCCTTTTAATACAAGTACCAGGAGACCGAGCTAAAGCTCGATTATAAGCAGGGCCTAGTTCACTCACGTCAATAACTATTATTGCAAATTTCCGTGAACATCGTTTAGGTTAGGCCTATAACATTAAACAACTAAATAAAGGGTATATTTATTTAGCAGAAGTATTCGTTGCCATGGTAACTATAAATAGATACAATATTAGGCTTACCTCTAATAAAATACAGTTTAAAAGAAAACAGATGATTATTGTAATGGCATTGAACACATTTGCATCAGCTGTGCTTCGTTTAAAAGAAAACAGATGATTATTGTAATGACATTGAAAACATTTGCATCAGCTGTGCTTTGTATTGTTTAAAATGGACAAATTTCACTTTTTAATTTAATAAAAAGACGTATAAAACGAATTTTCCCAGACTGGTGACCATTTCCAATCGATTTCTCGAATTTTCGAATTTTTTCCAGACAAACCATTGCTTGGACGAAATAAATACATATGACCTTTTTTGTTGAAAAATACCTCCCCTACACGGTGTTATTTTTTATTTTTCTCTATCTTCATCCCAGCTCGAAATATGAAGGATAATCGAAAAAAAATTATAATCGATTTTTTTTCGACTTTGGGAAATCGATAGACTGGTAATCTTTTTTTTATGTTAATCTACATAATTTAATGTACTTATAAAAAAAAATCAGCCCTATTGTAAATTACTGGAACTTTTGGTCTAAAATTACCTCTACCGACTGGCCTATAAAGAATATTACCAAGGTGGTAAAGTTGTCAAGATGGAACAGAGGTAATATAAACTCACATAAATGCCAGTAAAACAATCGATTGACCTTCTTTCTTAGGTTGGACTCAGCAGGATCATTGAAAAACAATGAGACATCCCCATTCATGTAGCAACTGTGGTTTGGGAGATACAAGTAGTAGTGAACAGTTAGCCAATAAATATAAAATTAAAATTTATGTACAGATGAACAAATCTTGACGAAGATATAATACCAACTTTCTTTTGGGTTTAATTGAAAATTAAATAACATAATTAAGTAATTTAATCTGACTAATACAGTAATAATAATATTTTTTTTTTTACTTTCCTTACCCTATACTAGGTAAGGTAAGTATTGCGATCGACCCAAAAATTCGATGTCGAGTTTTCATAATATCTTTACGTTTCAAGGCCCCCTGAGTCCAAAAAATGCATTTTTGGCAATTGGTCTGTCTGTGTGTCTGTGTGTCTGTGTGTGTGTGTGTGTGTGTGTGTCCGGAGTGCACAGGGCAAACGGCTGGACGGATCGAACTGAAATTTACAGGATATCTTCAAACATGTAAACAATTAAACCCATGTAAATTTGAAGCAAATCGGAGGTGGTGTCTTACCGTGGGAGCAGTTTTTAGCACATTTTTGGTATTTACTCCAAATTCCCTCTAACGATTTTGATTAAACTTTGCTAACATACTCTACTCCGACCCCCTTAACACCCTATGTACGCGAAAGACCGTTAAAAATTCGTTGAAAAAAGTTATTACAAAAACCAAGTTATTTTGTTTTTATCTCTGAAATGGCTGCTCCTATCGACTTGAAAATGGCCTCATTCGATTCAGCGTCCAAAATAATGTCAAAAACGATACCCCACTCAACGTTTTCCATTTTTTCAAAAATTGACCCCAAAAAGGGCGTTTTTAGGGGTAATTTTTTTTTTAAACTAGCCGTATTTGGTATCAAATTTGACATTTTGTGAGGTTAGAAATCGATTGAGACCAAAATCAGGTCCGTGGGATTAACCGTTTTGAAGTTAGTACCGCTTTCTTCGAAACGGATACTCATATTAACTCGAAAATGGTATCATCAATCTCTCGCTCGAGAAATTTGATAATTGATACAGCATCTATTTTGGTAAGGAAAGTTGTGTGATGTGCACACCAGATGTTTTTAAATCAGGAGAGGTTTGTTTATACAAAACTTCAGACAGGCTTTAATCAATGAATACTTAAAACATTTAAGTATTCATTGCTTTAATGTTCGGCAGACCCAACCACCATCTTGGATTGCAAAGCCCATAACAGCAATTTTAAACTCGTATAAAGATAACTCAAGTGATAATGAACATACAATTATTCTGAATATGTCATTTTAATGGTTAGAACCGTTATAACGTGGTTAATATTTTAGTTAAAAAATTGTATTAGCTCAAAATCTAAGTTTACGCTTTTTGTTTTTAAGTAATGCAAATTTTTATATTAAAAATGCAAAAATATCAACACCTTAAAAACTTAAATACATTTCAAGTGTAAGTAATTTAAATTAATTTTATTTTTCAGGAGGGAAAATCTGCTTTATTGTGGACGCATGTCCTAGCCGAATTCGTGTTCCTACTCGACTGTTTACCCTGCACTCTGGTGATTATCAAATTAACTTACTTGAATATTAGGAACGACATAAAAAAAATATGTTTGTTTAATATGTCTGTGAGAGATATGTTTTATAAAATGTATAGATTTATTAATGTATCCTGTAAATGAGGGTATTGCAACTCAAGACTTCACCCACCTTTATGAAACTCCTCTATAATTTTAAGCTGAGGAATAAGCGAAACTCAAGCTAAATGTTGGTAGTTGGAAGGGCTTCTGTAATGTCAGAAATATTATTTACTTCTACCGACCTTTAATTATGCAACTAATATAAAACAACGTATTAACTAAATAATAATAAAAAGCTATATATTTTTGGAAACTACAAGTTGTATTACCTAACGAACAAAGGGACAGTAAAACTACAGGTTTTGGTTTATAAATTTTTAAATAACCTGTTGTCGTTGAAAGTAGTCGGTGAAATCCCTTCTCTCTTCGGTATCTAAATACCCTAGCATAGTTTGCAATGCGAACAGTATAGTTTGAAATTACCGCCTTTTTAATAACTGTATTAATACAAATCAATTTGTTAAGCAATTAATAGGTTTTAAACAATTTCCTGAAAAAAGTGTTTATAATTTTGTAATACCCAAAAACTAATTTCATGGGATTATTTACTTCTTAAATAGAACATTACTACAGAGTGTTTAATTTTTTATATATGTAAAAGGAACATCAAATTTAACTAACAATATTAACATTAAATTAACTAACAAACAGAACAAACGAAAAAAAGGAATATTCATGTTTGTAGCTTGAATGATATAGTAATGTGTTTTGTTTGTTTTTTTTTTTTGTTTTGTTTTTTTCAATTTTGCACAAAATGGAGTGACGTACAGTTAATTTATTATTTAGAAGTATTGCTGCACATTGTCCTAATTCATTTAGATACAATTGTTAGTAGCCAAGGTATAGAGTGGTATCATAATAATTATTTGTTTGAAAGATCTTAGATTCCAATCTTCTAGGTTAAAGACAATACAGCTTTTATATCTTTATAATAGGGTGTTTGGTTTGGAACGTTTTACATAACGTGGCTTCAATATTTAAGAAAAACTAATATTGGATCTATAAACATTCTTTTTCGCTGTTTTTTCCAAAAAGTTACGTAGTTTTGTATACCAATGTAAAAACTAAATGTAATAGATTAATAACACAATAAAACCTAAAAGACTATTAAATAGGCTATTGTTTTCTACGTCCGACTAGGAGTATTGTAAACGGTTTGTAAGTTATTTTATCCTTATGTGAATTTAAGTTTTAATATGGACGATGATCCATATTTTAAAATTTATGGCTTACAGGAAAATAAAGCTCTAAAGACAATAGTAATTTATAGAAACCAGAAAATCTGTTGAAAAGATAGGGTAAAAGAAAGGAAGAAAAAGTAAACTATCTCAGCCGGAGGTTATTCTTTCCCCTAATTGAATTACTTCTTGCTTGAGGATGGTGGTCCTTCTTCTAAGTAGATTAGAAGAAACAGTTTGAGGCTACGTCAATATAAGACAGCATTGAACTTATTTCTGTTTAAAAATCTAAATATTAAGCCCTAAGCTTTCTTGTGATTATATATCAATAATTCCATGTGTTGCAAGTACTTTCAAAAGCCTACAATGCTTTCAAAAGCCTACAATGCTTTCAAAAGCCTACAATGTTACAATACAACACACACAAACATTTAAGTAGCAGGAACATAAATATATTTTCACTGCACCAACTAAATAACTAGATGAATACATTCAGATGTTATCATTTCTCTTTTAATTTCATACTTTTTCTATTATTTACTTGTTTTTAAGTTATTAGTACAAGAAAAACCATTTCTTTATATCAGCATCACTGTCCAAATATTTATTTATCTATATATATAAAAAATCAAAATACCACTCACTCACTCACTTACTGACTCACTTATCACGATTTCTTCAAAACTACCGAACGGATTGGAATTCAATTTGGTATGTAGCTTCCTCTGGGACCATAGGTGCTTATTAATAAAGGGTTTGAAGGAATTCGAAATTTTAGGGGGGTTTGGGGGATCAAAGTGATTAAATCACGATTTCTTCAAAACTACCGAACGGATTTTAATGAAATTTGGTATGTAGCTTCCTCTAGTACCATAAGTGTTCACTAAAAAGGGTTTTACAAAATTGGAAATTTTAGGGGTTTTGGGTGGTAAAAATTACTAAATCACGATTTCTCCAAAATTACCGAACAGATTGGAATGAAATTTGGTATGTAGCTTCCTCTAGGGCCATAGGTGCTTACTAAGAAAGGGTTTAAAAAATTTCGAAATTTTCGGAGGGGATTGGGGGGATCAAAGTTACTAAAATCATAATTTTAGATCTTTTATTATTATGACAATAGTGCTTTTATTATTTAAGATCTATATACATAAAAGCCAAATACCACTCACTGACTGAACACTTAAAAAGGATACAATTATGTTAAAAAGACTGAAAATACCAACCACCACGGGCAACGCCGTACGTAAGCTAGTATATAATAATATAACATAAATATTTAGTAAAATCCTAAGAGATACAAAAAGATGTTTCAACAAACAATAGCAGAATCACGAATGTGAAATCACTTTTGTCGCAAAACTACTTCTACAACGATACAAATTACAAACAAAACCAATTATTAGTTTCCTGCATTGCAGTACTGAAACATTGTTTAATGGCGTAACGACAAAGTTTTGAAACATATCCCAAGTCAACCATCCCCATTCATACAAAATGGGAGCATTCAATAGCTTTATTTGACTAAGCACGATACAGAAGGCACTAGTGGACTTTTAAAAAAAAGGAAACATTACATTGCATCAAGAAACGTATACAACATCAAGATAATTTACTCAGAATTCATGAACAAAAAACCAAATATAACAAAGATCAATCAAAATACATACCAACAACGCAAACCTATAATTTAAGTCACATAATAAGCAATACAAAGCAAATCTCTATAACAAAAATACGAAGCAAGAAATAACTCATGAAATATATTCAACAGAAACAGAGCTTAAAATCTTCAGGGGACATGATACATGTATGTGAATGATGCATATGACAAACTGGACAATAATTTCAAAAGAGATTTTGTAGGGCACGTTTCTCCTCCAATACATTCTTACACAAAAGAAACGGAAATGAAATTTGTCAAAGGTGACTATGCGTGTGGAAGATAATAACAAAGGTGAAGAAAGAAAACAATAAACGATGAAGATCGAATCTGAGTTTATATCTTTAAGTTTCTATAAGAATACTTTTTGAAAATGCAAACATGGGTAGAAATTTATAAATTTAACAAAATAAGGTTGGAATTGGGAAATAAATGTGTATAAGAGAGAACAGCAAATTTATAAGAACCTTATAAAACGCTTGAATAACGTATAATGATTTTCAATAGCATAAAACGAAAATACTTTTAACTCGATTTTCAAGGGAGGTTTGTTGTAGCTGGTGCATAACAATAATAATAGAAGTACATCAAAATATCCGAAACAGTAGTGCTCGGTTGTGTCAATTCAGACTAAATATTCACATTTCATCCTACATGTATTATTACATCATATTTATTTAGCACGTTGAGTGTAAAATTAATTTAAAATAAAAATAAATTTGAGATATTTTACTTGTATTACTGTCTGTCCTTTAATAGAATAAGGGTTACTTATCTAATTTTCATATTTTTTCAGTAATCACATCGCATTCTTAATCACAACAAAATTATTAGTGATTTTTTAGTCAAATAAAACTAAAACAAACTTGTTAAACGACTGCTGAATTTTAACTGACAAGTCACCATTACAGGTGTTCAGATCAATTCAAATAAGCCAAAACATGACGTTAGAGTGCTACAGTTATTATAGACAGATACATTCTTTGATGAATAAGTTACGAAAGTGTTCCAAACACGAAATAAAAAATAATTTTACAAAGTATAACAAAAATAAGAGTTAACACTCTTATATTTTTTTTTAAAACTGTAAAATAAAATTTTTACCAGTCTTAAATTATTTTAGTCAAAGGCGAACAAAAAATAAATACACAAAATTTTAAAAATATTGTATTAAGGTATTTGTAAATCCAGACAGGGCTCTTTTTATTTTAACAAAGCCTAAAAGCGTAGTCCTAAAATGTAAATCATTTTTAATTCAATATCTTTTCTAGGGAAGAGCCTTTATAAGAACAAATTGTTAAATTAATATTGGTGTTAACGTTCAACTAAAATTCTGACGTACCCAACAGTCGTAAAAGGGTACATTTAATTCTAAACATGGAAAAATATTCCTTACATTTTAAATGGAATTAAATACATTGATATTTTAATGTTATTATTTATAATACCTACATTTGATCATACAATGCCTTGCATTTTATTTTATTTATATTCTTCTATTTGTATAGGTCTACTGCTTAAAATTAATCGTTAAAGAAACTATTCTGAAAAGGCATAATCACTTATTACTTCTACCAGCTGCAGTATTTTTTGTGGAAAATTAAGTTGTACAACTTAAGCGACACAATTTCTACAGATTTATTAACTTAAAAAAACACTTATTTAAAGCAGGTCAATTTCAAGACCCGACTATATTTACGCACATCTTGTATACTAGCTGATTAATGGAAGATCTTTATTTTGGGTTTGAATAATAATTATAAATTAGCTGCTTTAGATTTAGCAAATTCAGTAAATCATGGTAATAATTTGGTTTCCAGTCTACAACGTTTTTTGTTGTAATGTATCCTAATAGTTTTGATAATAACACCTTTAATACTAAGAATATTGAAAAATATTTTTTCTACAAAACATATAATACTGTACAGTACAGTAACGTACTTCGCAAGTGCAGCAAAATACGAATGTTGTATTTACCACCCCATCCACTCTCTGATACATTGTCCCCGATACAAGTGTTTCAGAGTGTCAGCCAATCTCAGATTTCATTTACACCAATCTTTATTTAAACCAACAAAATGACTTTGTGCTCTAAAGTATAAAAAACCTTTTTAATCAAATCTAGGTTTACAGTAAAAGGAAATAAGTTTGTTTTATTGTGGGTTTGTCTACTGTACAATGCCCACTTAGTTTTGTATAACTGTTCCAAGTACTAATTTAAGTCAAAAGATGTTAAATAAATTGCTATGTTAAGAAACTAAACCTATTTAAAGTTTCTATTGGTCCTAAGATGTAACCGATCAATTAATAATCACTAATCTAATTATTCATTTTTCTGTTTCGACAAAGAAACTTATGATTAAAAATAGGAGTCCTCAAGAACCGTGTCCTTAAAACACGCCCAAATGTCAAAAATGTTGCACGAACGCAAAATTCTACTCAAAAAGATAATACTAATTATACGTGCGAACCCTTTAAATTTGTCCTGAAGTTATAAGTAATAAATAAACGTTTTAAATATGGGTTTTGACGTTTTAGTATAGGTATCGATATATTTACCCATTAAGGACAAGCTTTAATTTAAATTATGATTTTCGTGACACATTTAAAATTAATATACAATTTGTTTACAGTTTTAAATGTAGGTCAGAGTATATATCTAATAGCAGTTAAATTTTAGTGATTTATTTATTAATAATTGTGTATTTTTTTACTAAGATGTTGCACTATAAAAGGCCACAGATGAATTACTAAAATTACTTAAATATATTTAGATTTAATTTTAATCCTCCAAATAGGTTTAGAATGCGATTTATTAACTTACAGTTCCAACCTGTTTTTAAATTTTAAAAGATAGTACACTCACTTGCCTTATTTAAATCACTTATTTGAGAAACAACACATATCCATTTTTTTCCCATTTTAACTTTTTGATCGATTTCTGTACTTCAAATGTAGGCCCATCATTTACCAAAGAAACAACACTACTCCAATGTGTCTCTATGGATATTTCAAACAATTGAATTTAGCGTTTATTTGAGAAACAACACAACTCCTGGACAAGTGTTCTTTCTCTAATAAACAGAGTGTAGTCAGCTGATCTGTTTTTACAGAACTTGAGCCTTTTGAGGTTGTGTTTGGTCTGCATAGTGTTGTTACTGTTGTTAGTGTTTGAAGGCTTGTTTGGATCAATTCTTCTAGTTGTATTTTGTAGTTTTTTCATTAAATATTGCACAATGGCTGATGATAAAGAACAGGAAGTTCCTTTAAAAAGAAGAAAAGGTGTGAAACAAGTACGGTATAAAAGTGAAGTGATTAAAGAAGCAAGGGTAAAAGGTGCAAGTTATACTAACTGGAAAGGTAACCTAGTTGAAGGAAAACGTAAAGGTGATGACTGTAAATGTTCTATTAAATGTTTTCAAACAGTGAATGAAGGAAACATAAATGAAATAAACGATCGGTTTTACAGTTTTGGCTCTAAGAATGAGCAAGACGCTTATCTTCAAAGCCTTATTACAGTACAAGGTGTAGTGAGGCGTAGACAGGTCAGTGATGTAAATCCTAAGCCTAGGGCTAATAACTACACATACAGAGTCTCTTGTAGCTCTGGATCATATTCTGTGTGTAAAAAAGCTTTTATTGCCATACATGGCATAACTGATATGCGGGTAAGGCGGTTATGCCAACTTTTGTCTATTGGCAAGTCCCCAGTAGACTAAAGGGGTAAAAACAGGCCCGGTAATGCCAAACCTGGATCTGAAGTGAAAAAAATATGTGACCATATTGAACAGTTCCCTCTAAAGATTGCACATTATACCAACCGTGAATACAAGTTTCTGAGTGAAAAGCTTAATGTAAACATTATGCACAACATGTTTAAAGAGCTTCATCCTGATAGTGACATACTCTATAGTTACTATTACAAAATATTTAAAGAAGATTACAACTACAGTTTTGGAAGACCTCAGGTTGATACCTGTGTCACATGTGAGGAGTTAGGAGTAAAAATTAAGAGTGGTAGATTAAACGATGTAGCAAAACGGGTGGCGGTCGCTGAGAAAATTGTTCACATGAGGCAAAGTAAAAAGTTTTTTAACAAGATGAAAGAAGTGACAGCTTTTGTTAAGGATTTGGATGACTCTGCAGCTATCTGCATAGACTACTTGCAAAATCTTGAATTGCCAAATATCCCAATTCAAGATATATTTTATCTAAGAACTCTTACCGTCAACGTGTTCTGCATTCACGATATGAAAACTGGAGATGCCAGAATTTTTTTATATCATGAAGGTATCGCCAAAAAGGGTGCAAATGAAGTTGCTACATTCCTTTACCAGTACATTGAAGATTTGCCTCATCTTAAGAATTTGTATCTGTTCTCTGATGGATGTGGCGGACAGGCTAAAACAATACAATAGTTCGAGGTTTGTTAGCTTTGGTAGATACTAACCGTTTGGTAAAAATTGAGCAATTTTTTCCAGTCCGGGGACACTCTTTTATGCCCTGTGACAGGGACTTTGCCGTAGTCAAACGCAAAGTTAAATCCATCGACCGTACCTACACAGTAAAAGAGTATGTTGAGCAAGTTATAACATCAAGTATCAAAAACAAGTTCACTGTTGTCATTCCAGAAACTGAAGATATCATTGAGTTTAAGAAGTGGTGGAAGCAGTACTATAAGGGGGTTGTCCTCTCTACAGAGTCTTTTGGGAGGAATATCCCTAAAGAAAGAAAGGTCAAGTTCAATGTGATCAAGTTTAGGCACTTTTTATATGAGTCCACCGGTACAGTCAAAGCCCGTGAACACATTGATGGTCTTCTTGTTCACACATTCAAGCTTGGTACAGGAGTGAATGTAGTTCTCCTCAAGGAAAAAGCCCATATTACAGGAAAACTACCATTAAAAAAGAAAAAGATGGATGATCTTAAGAAAGTAGCCAGTAGCCTTCCAGATGACATTGAAATTCAGACCTTCTGGCAAGAGATCTATGGATGGCCCACCATCGAAGACGCTGCACTCGACTCCGATGACAATGATGGAGTCTAGGCCTTTTGTAAACATTCTCAAAATGAATATAACATGATTTATCGTTTTTAATGTGTGTAATTATTGTGTTAGTAGCCTATTCTAAAAAATCATCATGCTCAAAGTATATTAGGATGTAACAGTAACAATGCAGTGATGAAGTTAAAAAATCTGACCCGATAGCAAGCATTTGGAAGATAAAGTTAACATTTTAACGTATGTATAGTATGTAATAGTGTAAATATATGTTTTGAAAACAATCTGGATGCGAAGTAATCAATGATACAAATTTGGTAAGTAACAAAATAAATATTTTTATTTCAATTTTTGTGTTTATTTGAGAAACAACACTTATCCAGCACTTTAAAATTTTTTTATGTAAATAACTAGGGCAGATAAAAGTTTTTATTAGGTCAAAAACTAATTGCAACCATGAAAGTTTTAAATAAAAATGTTACTAGACAAATAAATACAAATTTGTGACAAAAAATTAGTTTTTATTGATTTTCCGAAAGTTTCATTCTTTGGAGACGTGTTGTTTCTCAAATAAGTGATTCATTTATGTTTATTTAGTATAACTGTTTTATTGGTAAACCAGTTTTACAATTTACAAGTAAAAGAGATTGTAAATTTTAAAATAGCAAATCAAATCTTTAACAATTCAAACACTTTCCAAGGTTATTAACCATTTGTGTCTCTTAAATAAATACCTTATTTTTAACTTGCTATAAATTATTTGAATCATTTATAAATAAAGTTTGATATACTTCTAAATTTACTACCTAAACAAACCTAAACAACCTACTACCTATTTATAAAACCCAAACAGAATATAACCTTCCTAAATAAAATATACCCTTTTAAAAATCAAAGGAAACCCATTGCTGGCAGTGTTATTCCTCCAGGATAAGTGTGATGGCAGGTTAAATCCTGGACTTGTAGCTCCCTCGTCATATATTACAGGCGGCTGACATCCCTAATTTTTATTTTGGTCAGGTATATTAAATAAAGTTGCACAATAACGTTCTTCTGCCTTTTATTTGTTATTATTGTTTTAAGATAAGAACATACAAAAGCATTATAGAAAAACAAATTTAAATATTGGGATTTGTCAAGATACAACAAAATGTGTCTAGGCTTTTCTAAATTAAAAGGTTTTTACAAAGTAATCTTTACCTCAATTTGTAAACATTAAACAAATATTAATTAAAAATTATTAAAGTTGCCATATTTATCTGTGGTCGTAAAGTTGCATGTTTTATTACAGTTGTAAATTCAGTGTTAACAATTTGTATCAAGATAAATAAAATTAGTTTTTATCAATTAGATACCATTGATAATTATGGATCTGGTAATTAAATTATACAGTTAATAGTATTCATACTTTAATTATTAAGAGTATAAAATATTTTAACTATCCCGTGTTACAGTATTTACTTAAATTTATGGAATATTATTAATTTTTAAATACGTACCTGCGGCAAAGTTATTTTTAAATAATTTATTTTATATGCACACAGTCTTTAAAAGGCTTATAAAATATCTATATTTTATCAATTTGTTTAAATATTTGTTGATATAGCATCTGAATCTGCAAATCCCACTACAAAAATAACTAAAAAAAATTTAAAATAAAAAAAAAATGGTTTTAGGCTAATTTTGGTTGTTTTAGACAATTACCAAGAAATTATGTTTTTAATTTTTTGTCGATAACTCGGTTATCCTTTGACCTACTGAAACTACAATAAAGCACATTGGCCGTCGTTAAAAAGGAAAATATTTTGTCTCTTGTAATTTTTTGTAAAATTAACGGTTTTCAAGATATTCCACGTTAAAAATTTGTAACGGCCGCCATTTTGAAAATTATAAAAATTATTTGTGTTTGGTACACTTGTTAATCGTAACATTATAAAATGATTATTCCAAATTTGAACTCGATATCTTATCTATTTCCAGAGTTACAGTGAGTTTTTTGTAAAAAAAAAACAAAATGGTGGATTACGGCTAAACTAAGCCGAAATCGAAAAAATGTTAAACTACACTTTCGACTTGCATGTAGAATCTGAATCTGCATAGCCCGCTACGCTTTACTGAATCACCCTGTACATACAAGGAAAATGTCGTTAATAATTTAACTATTATATACAAAATAGATAAAGTTGGTTTAGTTAATTCACAAAACACGAGATCCAAACCTTTATGCAAAGACATTATTGTAATGTTCACATTTTTATGGACTAGTTTTCACGCGAAATCCGACGACCTAAATCCAATAGAAAAAGTAGCTAGTGTTTAGTGTTGTATATTTAAACTTTAAGTACCTTTTTTAGCACACTAAAATTGAGCATAGTGAAGTAATTCTGTTTAAATGGTTATCAAAAGTGTAATAACAACTAATCTAGAGTAATTTGAAACATCTTATAAGCCTACACTTAAACCCATTATATTTATACATACAGATAAAGAAAATGCATGATGTTTAATAACAAAACACATCGGTGGGTGTATTAATAACGCGTAATGTTTTGTTTGACAATAGTTATGCATGTCCTGATGTTCATCCACTCAAAACATTCACAGATCAGAAACATTTTCATGAAAGTAGTTTTGGGAAAGATGCATGTTTACATGTTTAATAAATTTAACAGTAACACGTAAATTTCGGACTTATTATTTGAAATAGATCAACTTAGATCACATAGATCACATTCGATCTATGAAACCATACTCTCTGTCATAACCAATGCTGCACTGGTTAACCTGAGGCTCTGACAACTGGGATATCGTCGATATAAATAAATACGAGATTTGCTCTGAATACATACTGATTTGAATAAAAACCCCAAACCCCAAAACAAGGAACAAAAACAATAACTAAACAACTAAATTGTAAGTTATGTTTATTAGTGTAATAGTGCAGTAGTATGGAGTAGTGTTAAAACCACCTGAAGATGATGACCATGTCATCGAAATGTATATAAGGATAGCGTAATAAGCATAACTTAAAATTTAGTTGTTTGGTTAATGTTTGTGTTCCTTGTTTTTTGGTTCTTGGTTTTTATTCAAATCAGTGTGATTTTGTCGCCACAGTGCTCTATTATTCGTTTAATCTGAATACCTACACTGACAAATGTACTAACTATTAAGTCGATCAAGTTAATTAATTTACTGATGAAGCCTCTCCCAAAATAATTGTGTTGTACAGTTTATTTTCCAATTTTTTTATGTGTTAATGTTTTAAAGAAACAAACCAGGTTGAAGAAAACCATAATTTAATTCACTAAACTTTTAAAACTACTGCGTTAATGGTGTAGTATTAAATTTAAGAAAATCGTTTTTATTAAATTAACTCTTTATAAAAACTTAATTTTCAAATGAAAAGATTCAGCCCTTACTTCATTCTTGAATTAGTTGCAAAACACCCTAATGCACTTTCCTTGTTACAACAGAAGGGGAGACTTTACTGCGTACGTTTTATAAGTACTTGTAAATAATTTGTTTATGCACGATTTTCAATAACACATTTTACAAAACATTGAATCGTTACCTTTATTTCTAGCATCAGGTAGAAAGAGACGAAAGAGCATAATATGTTATATTATATAAAATTAAACCAACTTAATAATAACAATAATCGTATGTATTATACGAATTATTCATTAAAATAATTCAAAGATACATTTAATTTAATTTGTTAATTTACAGTTTACACATTTCATTTTGTGATGATTTAAATAGCAAAATATGTATTCAGCTTAAACAAACTTTGCATTATGTTATTAATTGTTTGAATTTTTATAACAGTTTTACTGCATCATTTACTTAAAAAAATGTATAACACCTACACAAAGAGTAAAGAATATACATTATATAAAGTGATATAAATTGATATAAAGTAAGCTTATTTGTATTGGAGAATTTCCTGTAATTTAGCATTTATTATGTTTGAAACTTGAACGTTAATGTTATTGCTGTAACTAGTTTAACTTCAGTTTGTCCACAATGGCACTCTCAGTGTTTCTGCGGTTAATTTGGTAACTATACTCAGCTTCGTTTAACCAGAACTCTGAATTATGTCTCTGCATCCATTACTATTGTTGTTTGTTATAACTAAAGAGAGAACTTTAGAGGTAATTCTGGTTAGAATATGATATCTACCAAGAAGGCTATCCATAGTTATAAACCCTTGGGATATAGTTGGCGGATCATTTTATAGTAACTACAGTATTGAATCAGTTATTACATGTTCGACAATTTAAAATACAATGTCTCAAAACGGCTAGCATCATTTCCCAAAAGATATAAATATGTTAATTGAATTATAAGCTTTCGAAATATTTTTGTGGATGATTCAAGTAAATTGATACATATCAACGAATATCAACGATGTAAATATTCAAATCAAATAAACTATGGAGAAATGAAAAGTGTAAGAGTAAAGAAGCATAACGAGCTTCTTTACACAAAATATCTATCAGTAGACTTTTGTGGACCTTTTCCTCAATCAAATGGTATGAAACACATAATGGTAATAATAGACATATTTACTTAATTCATCCAAATATAGTCATTACGAACTGCAACAACCAAGAATGCTATAAAATGTTTAGACAAATACTTAGAAAAATATGGAATGGCAGAACGAATTCAGACAGATCATGGAACTCAATTTCATAATAACAAGTGGATTGGATATTTAAAAGAATTTAATATAACACCAATATTCTCACCTATCAGTAGACCAAATAGCAACATGGTAGAAAGGGTAAATAAAGAAATAGTTAGATGTCTAAGAACATGCTGTAATTATAATCACAAGAGTTGGGATAAGTACATACATGTAATAACCGAATGTCTCAATGAAATGCCACACTAGACGACAGGATTTACTATAAATAAATTACAATTAAATATAAAAACACCAAGATTTTGGAATAATTTATTCGGAATTAAAAGTTTGGACGAGAATAATCAAAATTTAAATTTAAAAATTAAATTAGCTGAACAATGAATTAGAAAAAAGGGTAAAATAAGGGCTGACAATTTTAACAAAAAACATAAGTTATTTAGTTTTGAAAAAGGAGATAAGGTTTTAGTTAAGAAAAAAATACATTCAAGGCAATGGATGGAGAGATGTCGAAAATGTTTCACATATATTCTTGACCTTACAATATTGAAGAAAAATGGGGGCAACAACTTATTTATTGACATATGATTATGATAGAGAAAGAGTAAAAGGAATATTTCATATATCAAGTATAAAAAGATACTAAAGGGAAGAAAATCAAAATAATTGAAGGGGAAGTATAGTATTTAATTGAAATAATAATGAGAGATTGCGATAGGAATTTATACAAAAATATATATATATGTATATATAGTTGCTTATTTTCACCATTGTATATAGATAAATAAGTTACTACTTGATAAATTATGTATGTAGATTTAATAAATTGGATGAAATGTTTATTATGTTATAGTAATGCCAAGAATTTGGAGATTTAATTATATTATAATAAGTTATGATTAATGTTATATTGTTGTGTTAGTTTGAATGATTTGCATGTCACATGTACATGTTTGAAATATATTTAATTATATGAACCATATTATTTATGAGTAAATACAGTTATGTAAATTTTATTCACATATCTAGATAATGTTCCCAAAATTTAGGATGACAATAATTGTAACAAAGCCAATTTGGTATATAATTATAGGCTTATAATATGAGAAGGATATAATATAAAAGGAAGTGCTTGTGTAATAGTATAGTAGGTACTACTGAATAATCAAAATGGATCAGCTGATAGATATGTAAAAGAAGAAAAAGTATTTAAAAAAAAAGATGGAAGGGTTTCGTTAAAAAATATAAAGAAAGGTGGGCAAGAAAAGGAAATACAACTTGGTATAAATACTGTAAATTGTATTTTATAGAAAAGAAATTAATAGAGACATAATAATGTCATTACAATGAATTGAAGGAGGAATGATTATATAATTGAAGACTAATACGGCTGGTTACATAATTTGAACTAAGTCTAGAATAAGAAAAAAATACAAGGTAGTAAAGTGTTATATTTTGTGGGTAATTTATAATCTACATTTAAATAAAATAAACTCATTTTGATAGAAGCAATTCAAATATTACCATATTACATTTAGTATATGTGACAAAATTAAATTATAAACATAAGTATAAGTTATTTTTTGATTTAAACTTCTATTTAGGTTATTCCTAGGCCTATAAAGCAATTTTAAATAAAGTATTGAGCCTAGAACCAGAAACCCAAGAAAAAAGAACTTGTGTGTATTTTGTAAATATAAATATGAGAACAATAAATAATTTATAACCCATAACGATTTAATTATTTATAAATAAACTTTCAATAATTACAATGAGTTAAAAGAACTAAAGTAGGCAATAATACCTTATAAGATTTGCTTTGAGTTTATAAAATGAATATAAATACAACCTTTTATTATTAATATATTCATTTAAACAAGTTTAAAGAAGAGGTACCCATTCGTTTAACTTTGGAAACATTCGTAAATCTTCGTATAAACATATTCCATTATTAATTTGTTCACTATAATTTTAATAACTTCTAAATCATTAGATTTTTCAATACGAAGTTAGAAATCAATTAAAAGATAATATTTGTTTCTTTATTTAAATATATAATAGTGAATATTATTATATATATAACAAATATATTCCTATTTTAACAAATAGGCCTACAGTTTTATAATCCTTACTATTATTGTGCACAACCCCGTCAGTATATTAAGTCTGATGTTTTTAAATAATATTTTTTAAAGTTATGTATTTCTGATTGTACCTAGTTAATCTGTCTGTGATTTTTCACATAAAGTGGACTAGTTTGTACATAAAGTGGACTTCAGTTGCAGTAATGACTTGATACATTTCTCTATAAACTTGTGGAAAACCATAAAACTTAGCGTATAAACGTGTTACGGTTTATGACGGGAAATACATTATTTCTAATATTGGTTTTAATTTTGAATACGCTACCTGGAGAACGTCTCTTAAATCTACAAGTTGGTTGAAATCCATTAAATTTTTTTAACTACATCCCTGTACCTAAATAACCATTTTCCTTTACATTAATGGATCTGTTGTCGTGTTTATTAAAATATATGACATTCCGTCCGGTCATCTACAGAACTGTATTCATGTTTGTAACTTTTTAAACTCTATTACACGAGTATTATTGTTTGCTGAGGTTTATATATTGATGGTATTTCCTTTTGCAAATCCCTAACGTACTGAATGGCTGTTAACCCTTGTTATTCGTTAGTAGATAGAATTTGTCATTTCTGGGACCTTTCTATACAAATGCGGCTAACCCCGAAAACGTCAACCCCCATTAACCCCAATCAACCCCAATTAACCCCAATTAACCCAATTGACCCCAATTGACCCCAATCAACCCCAATCAACCCCAATTAACCCCAATTACCCCTAATTAACCTCCCCAATTATCTCCGATTAAAAAGCAATTGCGATGCAAAACGCCGCACCGATCGACTTCAATCGACCTCAATCAACCCCAATCAACCCCAATTCACCCCAATTAACCTCAATTAACTCCAATTAATCCCACTTGACTGCAAGTATGGCCGTAATTTAGACGATTTTTTTCCCCATTTAGCCCTAAATTATACAGAGTATAGCATAAAATTTTCGTTCTTTCTAAAGTACGATTCGTAAAATTTACCTTTCGTTCTTTCTAAAGTACGATTCGTAAAATTTACCTTTCGTTCTTTCAAAAATACGATTCGTAAAATTTGACTATACCTCGTCATCATATTTTTAGGTAGAACACATTTACCTCAAAA